>BGPR01001001.1:9551-22920 GCA_013235015.1 Araneus ventricosus | reverse complement strand
ATCCCACATGAAAAATCCATAAGGCATCTGATACATACAATCTTTCACAAGATCCCACATGGAAAATCCAAGGGACAAAATTCTGGAGTTCGGATGGCACGATTGAATTGAATTGAATTTTTATCATACAATAGACATCAGGCCTAGCTCCATCCTATCGGATTCTGGGAATAAACAATACTGTGAAACAAAACTTTAGGAGCCGTGTTACTAATATTGTATTACCGCCACGAGAAAAATCCTCGACACCAGACGTGCCTGTGGCGGGCGCTATGGAAACGGGATATTCCACTGCATTTTGGAGGTGAAGGAAAGGGCTTTATTTCATTTGGCGCAGCTAGAACCGGCAGAAGTCTCGTTTCGCTTTGTACTACGGTCGAAAACGAATTCTCGCCTTACGAAGTGTGCTTAGTTCGCCAAATGTTGCGGTTGATTCTATATCCGTTTACCTCCTTTCTTCAAATAGTCTACTTGCGTCTCCAGGGTTTTTTCTCCTGCCAGTAGCACAGTACGAAACATCGCATGTACAGTACGGGACAACGCTACTGTTCCTAGTTATTTTTTTTTGCAAACTTTTGTAATATGTCCAATAATTCTCGGACACCCAGTATATATTGAACTTACTACGTAAAAATCTATGCAGAAATATGCATAGAATTTATACGACATGTATGTGCAATCCGATAACCTTATAGGGCAATAAATTTTTCTTCCGACCTGTTTTGGTAAATAATGGTAGGCTACACATGTTTATCAGAATTAACAAATACAAATAAAAATAAATAATGAAAAATTTATTGCATATATTTAATAGAAAAAGTCATCAAGTGAAGTGTGAAAAAGCGATAACATTTTGTGCGAATTTCCTAATCAAAAGTTTACAACCGATCATTTAACTGGTCATGGTACATTTAGTGCTAATAGTAAAATACTACATTATGATCTGGAGCAAGAATCTATGTAAAATTTCGCAACTCCAGGTCATTTTAAAGTAAATGAAAAATTGCTTACAAAATTTCATCAATACAAACACAAACATTTAGAAACAAGAAAGGAGTTAATTATAAGCTTGTAATAATAACGCATAAAAAGAGCAAAAATTTGCAAGCCATGTTGGAATGAACTTTTAAACTTAAAAATGTCATTTTCCATTTAATCTCCTTGGGTGGACGACGAGTTGTTCTGTTGGGCATTGTTTCGAATTGAGGGAAGAAATTATTTCCATTAAAAATAAAGGAACCTTGCTTGTTAAGCTTGCTTGCTTGTAAAGCTTGTTATCATATCTTTCGGAAAAATTTAATCGAAAAGACGAGGACAACTGATAAAATTAATTTCAAAACTTTTAAATAAATTTTTGTCTTATTTAGGAATATTAATATTGCTTTAAATTCGGCCATTTCGGTAGAAAAAACATAAATGAAATTTTAAATATTAAAAAGGCATGTCTTATAAATTATAAAACCCAATTTCATACAATTGTAATTTTATAGGCTTGGAACACATAATCTGAAAGTTATTAGAATATTGCTCATGTATTTTTATTTTTCAATTAAATTAAAACACTAGGCTTCTTTGCCCTAAAACTATTTGTTGTGTATCATTTCAGCTGGCACTTCTCGCGATTCCGTTCAGGTATGTTTGTTGAAGTTGATTTTTCCTGTTTCTTCTGTCAGTAACCTTCAAGACTAAACTGAACTCGAGTCAATTAAACTTAAGCAAATCAATAACTTATTAAATGTATTCCTGATTTCCGTGAGGAATATTTGTGTTCCGCATTTCTGTGCTTTAATTCTTTGACTGCGCATCCGCGATTTTCACGGGTTGGAAGCAAGTCTATTTTCTTCTGCATCCTGAGATTTTCACAGGCTAATGTATTTACTTAGTACTTTTATAGCATTTGATCATTTTATGCTAATAAAACTTTGCATATAAAAAACAACTTGCTTGGCTCAACATTATTTGAACGCGCCTGCAAACATTGCATCTAAATAGTGATTTTAAAAAAAATTACACAATCAAAGGGTTAAAGCGTGATATAGCTGTATTTTAACAAGTATTTGATAGTATTTATAATTCAGGTCAATCAAAACCAAAACCAGTCAGAAAACAATCAGTAACAATGCAAATATTCATCATGAAACCATTATAAAAGTTTTTCCATCATAAGTGTAACAAATATTTAGCGAAGACGAGAATTTTTTTTTTGCAACAACATCCCACTTTTTTCTTTTCTTTTAAGAGTCCCCATGAAGTTCAGTGATTAATTTTAGAATGATAAAATTAAAGTTAATGGATATTAACGAATTAATTACCATATTGTTTACCCGTATCTGTAACCCTCATAACTTTAGTAATGAACATAAGTGTAGCCCATAAAGATGGTTTTGAATTCGTTTTACACTCAAAATATTTCAGAATTACGTACTATTATTAGGTACAAAATAGTAATAATTTGTTACCGAAACGGCGCCCTCCCCCAGCTCTTCAGTTGATTAGCAGGAGTTGTATTGCAATTAATAAAAATAATTTAATATTAAAAATCTTTTTTTATACCTATTCATCTGTAATTTTATTACATTTTGGGTGGTAAACCTGCATGAGAGTAGATATCCAAAGAAAAATATAATTTCTGAATCATAAAGTTCTAAACAGATTGCCATTAGAGAAATTGAAATAATGATAGTGGTGACTATTGAAATGGCGTAATCTGCTGAACACTGAACGTGGATTGAAAATTAAAATTAAAATCTCCCTGTTTAGAACACTATTAAAAAGGTGTTGGTGATAATGCTAA
The DNA here is from genome assembly GCA_013235015.1 of Araneus ventricosus. Taxonomy (NCBI): domain Eukaryota; kingdom Metazoa; phylum Arthropoda; class Arachnida; order Araneae; family Araneidae; genus Araneus; species Araneus ventricosus. The sequence continues at coordinate 20,126 of BGPR01001001.1, read as the reverse complement.
ATTTTAGTGATATGCATTTCAGAACAAACGCAGGGCCGGATTAAGCCCTGCAGGGGCCCTTAGACAATGTTAGTTTCGGAACCCCTTTCCCCTACCCAATTTCCAAAACAAGATATTTTTTATCGAGTCAAATTAATCTCTATACGTGCAAGTTTTCAAGTAATACATATCATCACAAACTGAAATTTTTAAAAAATATTTAAATTGAGTATCATCATTAATAGAATTGGTTTTATTATAAAAAATTTCAAAATTTAAAACTCGGGTTATAGAAAATTAAAATTTAAGATTGATGTTAAACATAAATTTAACATTTAAAAATTTAGGAAACATTTTTGACAAAATCTTAATATTATAATACCAAGATTTCCAGAGATGTTGAGTTGTGAATTAGTCAGCCAACTGAGAAAAAAATTGGATAACAATGATCCGTAAACAAATTTTAAAACATGGAAAAATTCTAAGAATAATATTTTTAAATTAAAGCAATGCTTAATTTTAATTTGAACATGTTTGAGTACATGACACTTTAAATCAAATGTAGCCACAGAATTAGAATACCCTGAAAAAACTACCTCGGGGCACCCAAAAGTAGTGAGGCCCTTATGCATCTGCCTACTTTGCCTATTTAGTAATCCGGCCCTGCAAATGGCTTTAATATGTTCCAAAACTGAACTACAGTAGAAGATAGGCAAACAGTACCTGGTATCAATATAATTCAATTGCCATTCTACAATAATTGAACCTTTGATTAATTAAACTTTGAGGAATATTAATTATTTAGACATTGTAAATGGTTAATTTAATATTCTTATAAAATGGTTGCTTTATGACACTAACTTTTTTCCTAAATATATAAAACTATTTCTTCATAAGAACACCAAGTTGGCTGTGAACATAATATTACATATACTATTTTTACTAAAACTTTTGACTCAAATGTTCTTGGTACTTTTTTAAAAATAGAATATCGGTTTTCGTATTAATCTTACTGATTGGTTTTCTTTTCTTCTTTAAATAAACGAGCAGTGTATATGATTATTTTAAAAAGGCTGTTTCCGCTAAATTCACAAGCATTTCAGAGCCCCACAAGGCTCTGTACTAGGACCCTTGCTCTTTCCTTTATTGATTAATCATATTTGTTGCATTTTCAAATTCTCTGAATATTTTTACATTCTGATGATTTGAAACTGTTAAGGCTAATACGATCTTATACAGATGTTGCTATTTTACAAAAAATCTTAATAATTTTTAGGAGAAGTATATGGACAAAAAAATTACTTTCTGAAATTGAGAACTGTAGAATTCTTAGTTGGACTTGCAATTTCTTTACTAAACAATATACAGTCCAACAGGAACTAGCAACTTCTATATACACCCAAATTCCCATTTAATTAATGCATATAAGGTAAAGAACTCTAATGTAAAAAATATTTTTACTAAATTCCTTGTTTTTCCCCCATGCAATGATAATTTAAATGTAACCTTTACTTACATCTGACCTTAATTTATAATTCATTTAAGATACCCTACTCGACTTATGTCTTAAATTCGTGGTCAAAGATGGTTTCTACTGTAGGCTTCCAGCTTCGTTAGTCAAGGCTCTTTGATTTATTTTTGCTAACTTCTGCTCACAGCACGACGGTCATCTTGCCAGGTGTTTCTTGTACGGTTAAAATTTAGCCTAACTCAAAACGAAAATTCGAATAAAAAAAGGAGAGAGAGAGCGACTCTTTTCAGGGTGTTCTATGGAAAAATAAAAACAAGTTAAGATTTAATGAAGCCGTTTGAAGGCGGCGAGGAACCCACAAAAAGGAAGATGTCGGCGTTATGAATATTTTAACGCTTGCCGGTGACAAGTTTTTTTGTGCCCGTTTCTCTGTTAAACTATCGCCGCCTCATTATAAAGGAGCGGAAGAAATAATTATTTTTCGCGGGGCGGCGTTGACATTCAACCAGGGTCTCTGTTAGCGGATTATGTAAACAGCAGAAAGGCTTCGTGTCTTTACGCTTTTTTAGTGATTTTTAATTTGGTGGTTGGTGTACAATACTGCGCTTGTTTTTCGTCGTTCATACGCGTGTGCCGGAAGAGCGTTTGTTTTTGATGACAGACTCGTTGATTTCTTGTAATTTAAGACGATATAAGAAGAGTAAAGTCTGCTTTAAAATTAGGCTGTCTAGTGTCAAAAGCAAAGTTGGAAGAAGTTGTTAACTGACCCATTATTCTCAAGATACCGTGTGATCTTGATAATAATTAGATAATTGATGCGATTTGATGGTGGTAGTGTATAGGTAGTATTAGCACACCAGACAGTATTAAAAAAGTAACATATGGTATTAATATATAGAAAAAACAATATAAAAATGTTAGCCTACTTTAAAATTAGGCTGTCTAATGTCAAAAGTAAAGTTGAAGGAAGGTGTTAAGACAGAATTAAAACATTTACAGAGAGCACAAAATTGTAAAACAAAACAGAAATAGATAGCATTAAAGCGTCAAGCAGAAATTAAGTATTAATGGACAGCAGTAAAGTGTAGAACAGAATTAAAACAGGAGCAGATAGCATTAAAGCCCTTTATAACTGAAATAAACTGTTAAAAAATATAGAGAGTGTGTCGAAAGAGCACAGTTAGTATGATTGTCTTAAAGACTCACTTTACAATTTTCAGAAAAGCACTGAAAATTAACTTCTCAATTTTGCTTCGCAAAGCTTGACTGTAAACAAAAAGTTAAAATATATCATTTATATTTTAAATTACTCTCTTCAAAATCGATAGACACTAATGGCAATTAATTTTTATGTTGTACAAATCAAACTTGAAATTTTAAGAATAATGTAGATTTAATGAATGCTTGTTTTCCTGTCATTAGTACATACTAGGTCACTCAATGGCGTCAAAATGTTTTTCTTAGATAATGGTGCCCAAAGATTTTTAATTTGATAGGGTGAAGTGGATAATTTAAGTGAACATGCACTGAAGGGCAGAAACACTTGCTTCAAAACACTGCTTAACTTTTCAAGATGTCACTTTATTTGTAACGAATACGAATACCTTACTAAGACAAAGTAGACTTTCTGGCTCATTTATAACAGCTACAGCAATTTTAGAACTATACTAATTAAGTACCTCAGACTGAAAAGTGATCCTCTACAATTCTGCGAAAACGCGTTTTTCTGCCAGCAGAACAAACGAAAACTTAGTAATCTTCTTTCAAGGACATTTTATTGTGACTTAAGAAAGACTTGACATCTCTTATCAAGTAAGTCTCGAGTGAAAAAATGCTTCTTTTGCTGCAGATCTCCATCGCAAAATCAAATGTCACTTCTATCACACTTAAAGACACAGACTCTGTCACCCTCTCGCATTATCTCTGGGCCTCATCTTCGGAATCTACAGTGTCCTTTCCGACGTGAGGGTGTAGATAAATTGTGCCATTGTTTTCCTAAAAGATGTATGCGAAAATAAATGTTTTAAATTCGCCACATATAAGTGGATTACAAGGAGAGGAAGTGTAATAAGGATACAGAGAAATAAAATAACATTGCGAGATGTGGATTATAGAAAAGCCTTATTGTTTTCGAAGGATGTATTCGCCGACAGAACAGAGGCTAATTTTGAACTTTGGTGTATTAATATTGTAATGAAAACTTCGGAAATACCTACCCATGCATGGAAAGATTAAAAGGCGTACAAAGCAACCGCAGCTACATCGAAAGAGACGTCTGTTTGTACAACATTTTGTGAATTATCAAAGGTAACTTACAGGAACAAACTACAACAAATGAGAACCTTCCCCCCCTCCCTTCGACTTTCTCGTATACTTCCACAATATGGCGCTTTTTTTTTGTTGCTGTTGTTTCGTTTCATCTTATAGTGAAGCGTAGATCGAGTATGCATTATGGAACTGTTGACTTTGATCGATTTGGTCTGAACTTTGATACATTTCAGCAATTTTAGTATCAAGATAACATTGTCATTGCTCAGGCAGAAGTCACAAAGCCCGAAACTGTAGTTTCGAGATGTGTTGATTTTAAACTTAATTATTTTTAAGTCGTTAAGCTAATTTAAAAAAATTATTTTAAAGGTTTCAAGCTCCAACCGTTTATTTACTGATGTTTAGATAGCAGGTTTCTATCACGAAATAATGAATTGGAAATTATAATTGACTGCAGTTGTTCGTCAAAATGTTTTTGTGGACTTAGATAAGACTTCTGCCTGAACGACGACAACATGATATTCATGCTAAAATTGTTGAAATGTATCAAATATTAGACACAGGTATATTATACTCAATTTCATTTATCTAGCTTGTTGCGTTTTTGAATTATCGCTTTTACATGCATATGAATAGACAGACCGACAAATGGCCAACTCGTCGATGGATTAACATCAAATTTGATGCAAATCTATAATTCTAAGCCTAATATTTGTGGTATTGAAGTTTTTTTATCCATTTTCATTTTGAATTTTACCTAAGAGCCAGATTTAACCAATAATCAACTAGTAAATATTAATCATTATCTTTGCGCGTTGTGTTTTAGCAATAACCCATTGTTGCATCCAGGCCATGCCTCATGGAAACCGAGTCAGCATGAGATAATACACAAAGATAAACCTCTGTTTTCAAATTTTGAAGATTTATTTAAAAACGCGATAAATTTAAAAGAGAAAAACAAGAATTAAAACTCATAAGGAATCATTCCTCTTACACTAATCAACTTTGTGTAGAACCAACATTGCATTATAAATTTTTCAAAATATAATTGACAGCTCACTAAATGATATTCTCGGTAAATTATCGTAATATAAATGACAGCTCACTAAAAATTCATTCATTATAAAATATTAAAACATAATCAAAGATATGCTTATGAAGCTAATTTTATTATAAGTCTAGAGTATTATAGAGAAAGTGAAAAGATCAAAATAAATGCAATATCATTACTGCCTTTCACAGATTCACTTGAAAATTTTCTTGATTTAAATAGCATATAATTATTTCAATAAAATTCAATATTGCATATTACAGATTAAAACAAAATTACATCCATCTATATCATTGTGTTTATGAGTTATCGTATTCACATGCAGGCGGACAGACTTCACATTGACGGATTTGGTTCAAAATTTGATATATATCCATTATTTTGTGCTTAAGAACCACATATCAAATTTTATTCATCTACAGAAAACTTTTTACAGACGGATAAAAGGTCCAAGAAAGTTGATAATGCGGGATACATTACATGGTTAGCATGATGGCTTATTAAAAGCTAAAAGACAAATAGAAAAAAATCAAGATATTTAACTGTTCATTCAAGAAAACATTATTGGCAAAGATCATTGTAAAAGTTTTTGTCATGACTTAGTGTATTTCAAAAGGATTAGATAATAAGGAAAAGCTATTAAGCATATGATTGTAACGCTGTTGCAAAAAGGCTATTCATGCAGTATATCTGATATGGTGTAGGAAAAACATTTTCCCTGTCTCGCATGAAGTATCTTCAGTTCTCTTTAAGTATGATTTTATAACTCAATGTCCAAAATCCAACTTTTATAACAAGTTGGAAAATCTTTAAAATACAGGGTTCCCACTTATATCCATTACACCCCTTTAACTTCTAAACGGTGATAGCTTAGGCCATAAAGTAGGTGTCTAGGTATAGTAAAGTGACCATGAGCTACCCGATGAGATCAGTTACAGCGCCACCTGGCGGAAAACAACAGATATAGTGTTCCTATCTCGAAAACGGTACAAGATACGAGAAAAAAGTCTGTAACAAAATTGTAGAGTGTCTTCGATTTAGTACGAAAAGGCACCTTGAGCACAATAATGCTAGGAACAAAACGTGTAAAACTCACATTTGTTTGGTCGCGATTTTCCAAACCTGCGACGTAACAACTCGCGACAACAGGAGAAAAGATAATCTTTTGAACAATAAACTTCTACCGATGGCGTAGTCGTTATAAAGTCGAAAATAAAAATATCTGCTGATAACTAATTGTTTTCTTTTCTTTCTAACGCTTTTCTGGCGTTAGAGTGTTGGGAATCGCTACCAAACAAATGCTTGTTTTACACGTTTTGTTCTTAGCATTATTGTGCGCAAGGTGTCTTTTCGTACTAAATCGAAGACGCTCTACAATTTTTTAATTGACTTTTTTCTCGTATCTTTCACCTTTTACGAGATAGGACCGCTAATTCCAAAATTTGCCGATAGATGGCGTTGTAAATTGTCTCATCGAGTAGAGCGTAGCCTTTTTACTATACCTAGACACCAACTTTATGGCCTAAGCTGTCACCGTTTAGAAGTTGAGGGAGATGTAACGGATGTAAGTGAGAACCCTGTATATACCAGATGCTTAAATTACTCCTATAGGAAGCACTTTAGAGAGAAAACTGGTACGAATTCAAATTTCGGTGGTATGCATTTCAAAACATGGGGTAACGAATGAGGCATAAAGTTCGAAAATGCTAATATCTATCGAAATATCGGAGATACTTATAACTATCATAAATATCCATCCATAAATGTCAATTTAATTAATAAAGCAAAGAATTCAAGAAATAGAAATGGTCATTTTTACTAAATGTTTCCTCTGAATTTTGTTCCTTCTTTTTTGGCATTAATCTTTTCTCCAAATATCTGAATTACATATATTTGAGTTCTAGCTTCTTATGACCACTCGTTTTCCCCCCTCTTTATTGCGCTCTAAACAAGATACATTGATTCTAACTATATTGTATATTACACAAAGTATATTCTCTGTTCTTTTATGATGTCATCTTCTATTTCAGGTTCAGATTCTCTATGCACTTTCACAAAAAGTACAGTATATCTCTAAAAATAAATACCTTTTTCTGTCATACTTCTTTCTGAAAAGGTTTAATCTCTGAAATTTACCAAAAAAAGAAAGAAAGAAAGACAGTTGTTTGCCATAAACAGTGACAGAGGTGATGGTTCATCCGGCTGTAACTTTAAGCATATCATGATTGCGCGTAAAGTTTACAATCCTTTTTTTCCTTCCGTCTCATTGTCAACTTCTCCGCCATTCTTTGTACATTTTGTCATTTTGTACAATTTGTGGAATGCTAATCTGTGTCTTTTAGCCAATGGAGAAGAAAAAAAGCACACGTTTAGCAGGAATTTCAGTTGGATGTGGGGAGAAGGGGGAGAGAACAGAAACAAAGCTCTTTTTTCGACTTGATAGATTGAGCGAACATAACACACAAAGTAAGGGAGAACTTAGGGGAAAAAAGTAAAAAGAAACGAAAATAAATGTGCATCTTTTCTCTCCTGAAATTTCTCACCCGCTTTGCTTTGGTTTTTCTTTTCAGAGTTGCAACAATTTTCTTTAGTGAGATGGCGGGCATGGAAAAGCGCCAAATCGCCAAATTGTTTGGAATAGTAATGATAAGTAGAAGCAGAGCTGTGTAAAGGCCATTAGAAATTTCCACAAAATACAAATTTTGCTCAGCGTTTCTAAGAATTCATATATTTTATTTATTATCTTAAAATAAAATATAAAAATTGTTGAAATTTTTTAAAAATAATTAATATTCTATAAATTTCTAGTGGCCAATGTTATAATACTATTTTCAGTATTGGAACTTCTCAATCTGAATTGATATTTTTGTTGATCTAACTTTTGATGTTTAACTTGTGTAGAACCATGCACTGACCACTAAAAATTTCTGTAAAATACAAATTTTATTCTCATATTTATTCATTTTATGATTATATATATTTATTACAATTCATTATAATCTTGAAACAATTTTTTTAATTCCTGAGATTAAGAGTTTTTTTAGGGGACACTTCCTTTCGAAATTCGCAGGCCGGGAATTTATCTTTATGGTAACAGATTCAAACTCTAATATTCCTACTTTTTTGTTGATTTTTGACTAACCATCGCATTAATCGCCTTTTAATAATGTAATGATTGTAATAATTAAATTGATAAATTAATCATTCATCAATATGCACTAGCATGCTTCCTAGAAGTATTCTTATCATCATAATAAATTTAAGGAAAATTTAATCGAATGGAGGGAGAGAGAAAAAGACGTCTTAACAAATCAAACAAAGAATAGAATTCTCAGTTTAAAAATCTTGTCTTCAATAAAGTCTTCTAAATATATGGCCTTGCCCCTCAAGTGAGATATCACACATGAATAATCGGAGTTGTGAAAACGTGACTTAAGTGGTTTTCTCAGGATTCTTCAAAATTAACTCATTAATGCCTAGCGTTCCTTTTTACAAACGCTTCTAAAATGCATCAAATACTCACAGGAATTATTTTTTCAGCATAAATTTTGCAAAAAGTATTTTTAAGTATTCATTTATTCTATATTCAGTCGATAGCAGCACGCATCAATCGTTGGGTTGATAAATAAATGTAACCTTTTTATTTTGAAGTCATACTCCAAAGCAGTTTTTTGCAATGTCAAGAAGAGCAGAGTAAGTTTGTTCAATTATTTATCAAATAATTTACTTGAATTTAACTAATATATCAATAAATACAGCAAATAAAGTTGTAAGGGTTTTTTTGGGGAGGGGATTTCACATAATTTTAGATTTTGATAGCTCGTTTGCATTTTGCATTATTTCCTTAAACAGGGTTACCACACTTAGGAGAGCAGTAAAGCATAAATTTTTCAGGCAGGTTTTTTTTTAGTAATTTCCAGTTGATTTCACGTTTTGTAATATTAGCGTACAAAATATGATTGAAAAAATTCGACATGAGCATTAATGGGTTGAATATTAAAGTGGTTAAATTCATTTGTATTATCTATATTAAATACTTCACTGGCCATATATGTGCATTTGGAGTTATAGATTTATTTTGCAGTGGAAAAGTGGTCGGACATCGAAAAAGTTAAGGAAGTTATGGTTTAAATCACAGATATTTTTCGTGATAATTGGCCAAATGTAGTAAACCTTCACCCATCTGATCAGGTTTACTGATAAGAGCCAATTACTACGCGGTTCCGTAATAACGCAGAACCGTGGAATTTCAGGAAAGAAAAAACTGGCGAGATATTTTGGCGCGATTTCGCATCATGCTTTTTACCTCCCCCCCATGTCTTCTATTCCCTAAGACAAAGGCGTCTTTTAGTTGTCATTTGTTTGTGGATATTCTCTGGTCTTGGATTTACCATCTTTTTTCTTTTCCCTCCCTTGAGAATATTTTTTATATTTTGTTTTCTTGCGCTTATTTTTCCGATTTTTTATTACTTACCAATTTTTATCTGATTTTACGTCGACGGCGAAATTTGTGGGATGGGTAACTGCATTTGGTTGTGCAGTCATTAATCAAGAATGGAAGTGACATCTTGTTGAAATTGTAGATCTTGTTTTATTAAGTAAAGATAACATTGTATCTTAAAGTTTTGCGGTTTATATCTGGATAAACTTGCTTTTTACCGAACTCTCACAAATCCGATTACTGATTTTTCCGATTATTCGATTTTTTTTATCAATCCGTCCTTCCTTTCTTTAAGTTTTTTTATTGGAACTCTGGGAAATTTGTGTTGTCTCATAGGAATAAACTGTTCGAAATATTGGGTTGCAAGCTGTGCTCTCTTTTTAAAAAAAATATACAGGGTGATACAAAAGAGATGGGCCAAACGTGAAGAGGCGGTAGTACTCACCAAACCAAGCATGTTTCATGATAGTTTACTGGATAAGAGAAGAAGGCTACAGAGATGAAAGCAATAGAATTCGCATAAAGTTGAGCTTGATGAGTTGAGTGGAAAAATAAACCCGCAGAAGTAATAAATTATCATTTACGGTTTATTTGGCCAAAAAATCGAAATGAATCATATCACATTATGATTCATTATTTCCCACCTCTTATGTTCAATTCCCCCCGCCACTGCCGCTGCTACGCGTGCATCGGGGATGGTGGACATGTTCTATCATTTTCGTACGTCCCATCATATTTAACAATGTGAGCTTTCTATCACCTGTAGTTTTCATATCCCATCCAGCAAACTATTACGAAAATTGCTCGATTTTGTGAGTAATACCGCCTCTTTGTATTAACACAGCTTTTTTAAATTACTCTGCAGACACTTTAAAAAATCTGTAGAGTTCTCGCTTACACATAAGGATATCACTAACAACGCATTGGACCACCGCCAGTCTAGTGGGTTAAGGCATGGCGCGGCTGTGGAGTATGAATCGAAAGAAGAAGATTATGGGCTCTCTTCACTGTTTGTTCAACATTATTCAAAAATTGTTAGACCGTTGTGCACTTGATTAATGAATTTCTTGTTTCGATTGGCTGACTCTAGGAGGATCCCGACCAGCAAACTATACGAAAATTTCTTGATTTGGTGTGTAATACCGCCTCTTTGTATGAACAAATCTTTTTTGAATTACTCTGCATACACTTTAAAAAATCTGTTGAGTTCTCGCCTTCACATAAGGATATTACTAACAACGCATTGGACCACCGCCAGTCTAGTGGGTTAAGGCATGGGGCGGCTGTGAAGTATGAATCGGAAGAAGAAGATTATGGACTCTCTTCACTGTTTGTTCAACATTATTCAAAAATCGCTAGACCATT
>BGPR01001000.1:279232-336529 GCA_013235015.1 Araneus ventricosus | reverse complement strand
TGACACATAATTTTCTGTTATCTGCATTGGAGAGCCGAGTTCCGTATAAAGGTCAAGAGCTTCGCTGCAGTTTCTGTCTTTTTCTTCTTTCCTGGGCGTATGAGAAATCATTGGAACGTGGTGATGTGGAGGTCATTTTGACCAAAATCGCTCATCCTTCCTCGGAGATTGATTTTCGGTAGCCTTGCCCACTTCCATTAACATGGGGATATGCAAATGTCCCCACCACCACCACTTCGGAATTCACGCGGCTTCTTCGCCTGTCTCATTGTTTCAGACACATTTTGACACGATTCTGCTTATCTGGAAAGCGGCGTCTCAGACGACACGAATTAAAATTTCTTTAGATAACGTGATGGAAAACGATTTTTTCCTTACTTTATGAAGACTGTTTTTTCACTTCAACGACAAGTTAATAAGATGTTAGTTTTAGATGCTACATTTAAATTGTTGAAATTTAAAGTTTCAATTATTAATGTTTTGAAATAATTTATCAGTATATTAAAATTCTGTTCTTAATGTACTGCAAGTTAATATTCGTTTGAAATAATTTATCAGTATATTAAAATTCTGTTCTTAATGTACATGCAAGTTAATATTCGTTTGAAATAATTTATCAGTATATTAAAATTCTGTTCTTAATGCACATGCAAGTTAATATTCGTTTGAAATAATTTATACATTGAAGCCCGGACAATTCGATGCTCAAGGGACCATAAATAAAATTATAATTATTGAAATTCGCATTAAGAAAAATTAGGTCTAAAAATGTATGCAGCAAGACAAAACGACATCTAAACTCCGGAATGTTGCTGGCAATCTCATTGGATGACATCATAACCTTCAATTGAATGACTTCGATTATTATTTTCGGATTCGATTTTACATTTAACTTGCTGTATACTAATGATTTTCATGTTGCAATTTTTTAATATTCAGTGGCGTACCAACATAAAATGGCGCCCAGGGCAAATACCAAAATTGCCCCCTCTCCCTTGTTTATCCTTGGAAATTGTGATTCTAGTTTTTTTTCTGAAACTTATTTTTCTAAACGGTTTTTTTAGTAAGAAAGGGCCCTCACTGTTCTTGAAAGTAAACCGCACTTCACTCTCTGCTTATCGAAACTAGGAATGATACTTTGGAATACTAGGAAATACTTTTCTGCTAATTATTTGTCACGAATTCCCGAAATAGCTGATATCCAATCCGTGTGAATTAGACTTTCCGTGAGAAACCACGAGAAGTCTATGGGACTAGTCAATTTTAAATAATCTTCCCTTATATCTCAAACTCCCCAGGACGCAAATCTTTGAAATGGACATCCCTTTGAAACGAGCTTCCACTTTCAGTTATAAATGAGGTTTTAGTCATCAAATATCTGTAACATAATTCTATATGTAATTTTGTGGCAGGTTGAGATGGTTTCCGAGTTGTAGAAAAGACTGTATCCTTTAGGTTTTCCAACACTTTGTAGAAATTATTTTAATTCTTAAGAATCTTTGGAATAAGAGCTTAAAAAGAACGAACTTTTTCTTAAATACAACTAACTCATTTCTTAATTTTGCTCCCCTTCATAATTGCGCCCAGGGCACGTGCCCTGCCTGCCCCACCCTAGTTACGTCACTGTTAATATTGTTTTGGATTAACGTACTCTGTCTTGTTTTTCTACAGTTTAAATGTCATTATCGCGAAGGAAAATAAGCGGGAAAATCAATAATGGATAGCTTTGCCCACTTCAATTAGCATGGGGCTATGCAAATGTCCCCCACCACCACCACTTCGGAATTCACGCGGCTTCTTCTCCTGTCTCATTGTTTCAGACACATTTCGACACTATTCTGCTTATCTGGAAAGCGGCGTTTCAGACGACACTAATTAAAATTCCTTTAGATAATGTGATGAAAAACGATTTTTTTCCTTAATTTATGAAGACTGTTTTTTCCATTTCAACGACTAGTTAATAAGATGGTAGTTTCAAAAGCTGCATTTAAATTGATGAAATTTAAAATTGCATATAAATATGATTCAAGTTAGCATTTATTAAGGTAAGAAAGGAAGCAAAAATTAGCATTTTTTTGTGATTTAAAAAATAACTGATAACTATGTCAGTTTAAACTGTCCTACGTAAGTTGGGTTTTGCTTCTTCAAAAAATTTATGTTAATCTGATTTGGTTCCTTTACTTTTTTTTATTTGTTATATGGATAACAACGCTGCGATGTAACGATTTCGTTTATTTCATAAAGATTTCTCAGATGACATTATTTTAAATTCCTTAAGATAACAAGAAGTAAAAAGATTTTTTTTACTTAATTTATGATGACAGTTTTTTCCCACTTCAAAAACTACTTAATAAGGGTTTTAGTTATAGCTGTTGCATTTAAATTGTTGTAATTTAAAGTTACGTGTAAATATGGTTCAAATTAGCATTTATTAAGATAAAAAGAACTAAAAATCACAATTTTTTCGTGATTTAAAAAATAACTATGCTAGTTTAAGCTGTCATATGTAAGTTCGTCTGTGTTTCGTTGCAAATTTTATGTTTCATTTATCTGATTCGGTTCCTTTATATTCATTGTTAGTTATATTGATAACAACGTTTCCGTATAACGCTTTTGTGTATTTCATAGAGGTTTTTCAGGCGACACCAATTAAAATCCTTTAAGATAACAAGATGGAAAACTATTTTTTTCCTTTAATTTACGAAGACATTTTCCCACTTCAAAGACTAGTTAATAAGGATGATACTTTTAGTTGTTGCATTTAAATCGTTGTAATTTAAGGTATCCGACTGGTTTAAAATCGTCGTTTTCGATGAAGTTATCAAAAAACATTTTATGACTTAATTTTACAGCTTTTTTAATCAGCTTTCTAAAACTGTCTCACTTTTTACTCTTCGTGAATTACAAATGGAGTTATAGCTGTTTTATTAAGTATTATTTTATGTTGCATGAAAACTTTAAATGCGTTTTCTGAGAAAAGATTTTTTTGAGGAAAACTGTCGACCGTAAGAATGTTTTCTCAAAAAGTTATTCAAGTATTAATATGAAATTTTCTGAGATTGTTTTCTGTAATATGCTTGATGTTTTCCTCTAAAAACTAAGGTCAATTTTAAAATCAAATATTATTTTTAAGTGCTTAAATATAAACGAAAAGAAATTTTTATGAAAAATTACCAGTTTAGTAACCATGTTCAGTTATATCTCAAAACTATTTTGAAATACAAGAAATATTTTAGAGCATAACACAGATAACTGTCATAAAAATGTACTCCTACAAGGATTTATGTGTATTTAGAATATGATTTTGTCTATGGCTGTTAGCGTAAGACAAATATTTTAGTCATTTTTCTTCAAATTTCTCAGCTTTTTTTAAAAATATTATTTTGAACGCCTAATTTTACAACATTTTCACAGTTTTAAAACATATGCAGTTGAAAAATAACATTAAAAATATATTTAAGTTATTTTTCAAAAAAATGTCTCCGAGCACAGTTGGATATCTTAAAGTTACGTGTAAACATAATTCAAACTAACATTTATTTAAAAAAGGGATGTAAAAATTAGCAATTTTTTCCGTAATTTATAAAATAACTGATAACTATTCTAGTTTAATCTGTCGTAAATAAATTGGTATTTTGTTTTGTCTAAAAAATTTATATTTCATTTATCTGATTTGGTTCCTCTATTTTCTTTGTCTTAATTATATTGATAACATCGTTACATTGTAACGATATAGTTTATTTAATAAAAATTTAGGATGGAATGATTGGAATTGGCTAAATCCTTTGGTTAAAAATTTAACCGCCAAGCAAGCCTTAGAAGTTGCCAAAAAAGCGATAACGAACAATTATGGCAGTCTTTTCACAAAATGAGGCTCTTATTTTAAGTAAACATTGAGAGCTACAGGAATAGGAACATGAAATTTAAAATTTTCGAAGTATCCTTAGGCCTGCGGATTCTCGACAAACTGGGAAATTGCGCCAACCATCCAAAAAGTCGCCAAAATCCGCCATCTTGGATGGTTTCAAGATGGCGGTGATTCTAATGACAGCCATGGCAAAAAATGTAAATAGTACATAAAATTGGAAATAGTACATAAAATTGTATGAAATTTAGCATGAATTTTCTCAAATTCTGGCAAAGTTTTAGGGTTGCCAACAAAATGAAGGTTACTACATTTGGCGAGAAATCAATTTGGAGAGGGGAAAAATTCAACTTGGCGGACCGCACCATGTTCTTAAGTCGAGTCCAATAATTAACATCTTCAAACTGAGCGTTGAAATTTTGAAGATTCCAATTGACTTAGCCACGGGAAGTCGGCGGTTATGGCGGAAGTCCTACTTTAATGCAAGTAAACAAAACAGAAAACTCGTCCATATATAATTACTTAATCAGAGATAAAACCTGATAGTGCATATACAATTATGAACAAATTACTGCAGAAACACACAAGTTGTTTACAGCGTCACAGCACAATAGGGATTATTATATAGAGTTCCGCAGTACTTGCACCTCTCGAGCAACCTTGTCATACCTTGTTGCCAACATTATTAGTAAAAACCACTGGTCAAAAATGTCGAGTCCACCTCGACGTAGGATTCCAGAGGGCAGTGGCGACTGAGCTCAGAAACGAGGAGTGCTGCAAATAAATGTTTATCAAGAGAATACAATTTTTAAAGCTACTTTATCTCCAAGTAGGTCACATTTTTAAATTCCAATCCAAATGTGAAATTTCCTGCTTTTCAAACACCGCAAATAACCAGCATATGACATTTTCTATTAGTTTTACTAACAAAAATAAAAGTGAATGTTGATGCGACGATTCCTCTCACGAAAAAAATAATAATAATCGGAGCTCCGCATATACACTTCCCTCCTTGCCCAGTTCCCTCGATAACACTCTTTCAAAAATGAATATCAAATAACTGATATACAGAAAATTTATTTTTAAGCCAAAACATATTAAATACATTTTTTACTGAAATACTCTAAAAATTTGAAATTTTTAGAATAGTATTATTTGCTTGAATCTGTCGTCGCAACACGAACCGAAACTCATAAACAGCCAATGAGATTGCAACTTGTCTGAGAGTGAAGAAAAAAGAAAAATATATTAAAAAGAGCATCTTTCTTTCGTTCAGTTGGCTCCGTGCCAGCCAGAGCTGTGTTGACTTTCAGCTTATAGCCCGACTAAGCTAAAGGAAGAAAGAGTTGCTTTTTCACTCCGGATTTTCTGCTTAGTGAACGGATTTCGGTGGGTGGGGGGCAAAATATTTTGCAGCTCAGACTCCGTCTCTCTTCGTTTGGATCCATTTTATGTCTTTTTTCCAATTTTTTATTACTTTTTGCTGCATTTTCGTAAGTCATTGAACTCTGAGAGTGGAAAAGTAAGCAAATAAGATTCAAAACGAAAAATACGAGTTCAAAATATAATTTCAAGGGGTGCTGCAGCTCTGCAGTCCTAATGGAAGAGCCGCCACTGCCAGAGGGTTAATAAAATATTAAACCCTATCCGTCAACGGATCGCCTGTTTGTCGGTATCTCTATTCGTGTCTGTAAGAGCACGGTAATCCAAAACTGCAACAAGCAGCATAAATGAAATTCGGTTTCATCAGAATTGAAGATCTGTATCAAATTTTGGACTGCAATTTTTTTTAACCCTCTCATACCGGGCGGGGCTGTCTAAAAATTTCCCCTTAACAGCGACGAAGGCCGGTCTGAGGCGGTTGGCTCCTTCTGAGGGGAGGTGAGGTTCTGAGGTCGCGTAGGAGATAAGCACGGTAGGGGGTCCAATTATCCTTACCAACCACAGCCCATTTCCGAGCGCCATAAGGGAAGGTTATAGCAGGGGGTGGGATAAATGACCACCCAGTTTGGGAGAGTCCAATTCATTTTGTTTGCTCCCCAAAAAGTCCCGGTTTTAAAGGGACGAGAAGAAAAAAGTCGCCTCGGGGTTAAAGAGTTAAATGAGAGAGATTCAGATATGTCGCGTACCATTGCGACATTCTAAATTTGCTACAGCGAGAGATTTCCATACGCATTGGCTACCGATCAGCAGAAGCTGATGCGCGTTTTCTGTTTTCCTGTTTTAGTTTTTCTTCTTGAATATCTCGAAAATTATTCATTTTTCGAATTACAATTCATTTAACAAATTAAAGAGCGTAAAATTCCTTACAAATACATGCTTTTTATTTTTCTTCTAGCTTTAATAGTTTCACAGATAATGGCTCTCAAAAATGGGAGATGTCCAATAATTTACACCACCTACACCACCGTAACGGCGCGTTACCTATCTGAAAAAAAACTTTTTAAAATGCACTCTCATTAGAAAAAAACTGTAGTTGTAACACTATCAGTTTTTTTTTTTACTATTAATTTTTAAAATGGGAACACAACAATTTTCGGACACCCTGTACTACGAAAATGTTATCTTCTTCTCTCAACATGGACCTTTCCCTGCCTACCTCAAAAGGTTTCACCTGTCTGACAGCGATTATTGCAGTTGTGGTGGAATTGGCACGGCACTTCACTATGCCACGGAGTGTATTTATACAGTGTCTTGGCGTATAAGGAAGCCAGCGCCAAACTTCGAACAAGAATGGCCGAAAAGATTCGCCAATAACCTCGTCTCCAGGTATAAAATTCGTGGAATTATCAAATTCATTAGCGAAAACAGAGATCTTTTCTGGCCTCCCTGGCCTTCAACTTTCCAGCGAGCTGAACTTAGTAGCTCAATTACCGGACATTCCCCCCTTCAAATAAAAGAAAAGTATTTCAACATCTAAAGAAAAGAAAACTATTACGAACGAATAGTGTAAAAGTGAAAATGCCTGGTGCTGTACATAGTGTATATATTTCCTTCTTTTTGTTTGCTTTGTTTTTCTTAAATAAAATTCCCATGCCTTGCCCATCAAACCGTTCAGTGACCGATCTGGTCACGGGTACGGGGGTAAGAGACGGCGTTCTGTTCTGCACTACGAAACACAAAAAACGCCATTTTGAGCGCGTATACGAAATATTCGAAGGGAGAAAACTCCCGCTGTCAATTATGCACGCATACAAAAAGCGCGACTTATTTTGGCACATCTTTCTCCGCTTTACTCACCAGGTCACACTCCGTAACCAACCGTTTAAGAAATATTCCTCCTTGTAATGACAGAAAAATTTCTTTTCCAGTTTTCGCAATTCCTTTTCGACCTTCGCCCCTGTCGTGCTCCAAACGACTGCGTATTTCGAACAACATTCAAACTTGCTCTTTATGGAAAAGAAGCCTTTTTTATTCTATTGGTTCTTAAACTTATAGTATTTTGGCGTGAAAATATCTTTCCCTCGTTACAGTGACAGTCGGTCAAATTTCGTGTGTGATAAAATACCGTCAGATTTGAATCGCTAATAACTATGACTCTAATAATGCGAAAAGGATGGTTGACCCCGCAACGGATAGATCATATCTGTAAGAGTTTGTCGCATAGTATTTTCTTTGCCTGTGACGTCATCGTACCAGTGTAGGCGCATGCGCGTGATTGTTATGAATTAGTTTTATGTAAGGTAATAAATAAGTGTAGCTTGGAAACGCGTTTAGCTAGGAGGTTGATTCTGGTGTCATTGTAAAGAGCGTGAGGATTATTACCAGGACTCAAAGCGAGATAATAAAAATTCTTATTAGAATATAAGTAAAAATCGGTATTAAATTGAAAATTTCAAACTCCGCATGTTTTTTGATTATAACATGCAGAGTTTTCTTTCGAATTGTACGAAGCTTACAGAATACTTGACAATACGTAAAAGAAACATTGTGTTAAAATTTGAATTCAAAAATATGAATATTACGGGAAATATGAGCATTTGTAGTAAATAATGTTTTACTTCGCATACGCGAAATGTAGTTCTGTGTACTATCAACCGATGGCGCCATCAAAAGCTACTCTAAATAAAACATAAGAAAGTTGCAGTTCGGGTTCGCACCGTAGATGTTTCTTGAAAACGACAGGATAAAATCATAAATCAAGTATTTCGTATTAATATGTAATTTAATTATCTATCTCTTGAATACAATATTTACGCAGAGTAGTATAATAGTTACAGAATAGATAAATCACAAGCTACCACTCCTTGCTACATGCGATAAATTTGTGATTTATCTATTCTGTAACCATTATACTACTCTGCGTAAATATTGCATTCAAGAGATAGATAATTAAATTACATATTAATACGAAACACTTGTTTTATGATTTTATCCCGACGTTTTCGCGAAGAATCTAAGGCTCGGACCCGAACTGCGCCTTTCTTATGTTTTTTTCACTAGTTTAATAGCTGATATGCCCGGCATTGCTTGGGATGAAATTATTTTCATGCTTTTTACTAATGAAAAATTAATTTATTGTCACAAAACCATCATTTTAACCTTTCTGTAGTAATTGTGAGCGAAATTTGAAGTACTTGTAACATAAAACTAATTTATATCAGACGTTGACGGCTACGTAGTAAATTAGATATTCAAGTTTTTGAGTTATAGTGTTCACATGACCGCGGACAGAGAGACCTACTTCCCGTAAACGGATTTTATCCAAAATTTGATAGAAACCTACAAATTATGTTTCAATTTCACATACCAAATTTCATCCCTTTATCTCTAATAGTTTTCGAGTTATCGTGTTCACAGACACACACACACAGACAGGCATAATTCCAAAATTGTGTTTTTCGGACTCAGGAAGGTCTAAAACGTGGAGATTCGTCAAAATCTCGAGTTCGAATTTTTTGACGATTACAATACTTTCTCTTTGTATACTTCGTAGACGAGAAAGTAAAAAGAAAGTAGGAAGGATTAAATTTTTATTATTCATTATGTTTTATTAAATTTCAAATAATTATTTCAAAAATTATTTATAACTTATGGAGTAAATTAGCTTTCATGTTAAAAAAATCGTTTGGTGCAACGGATTTTCTCGTTATAATAAAAAAATAACCTCATTTCATTATTACTTAGCCTTCAATGTTCATCAACAGAGGAACTTAAATAGAATAAATAATAATAATAATAAATAGAAATAAAAAAATAAACTATTTAATTAATTGTCACGGAATCTTCAATAAAACCTTTTTTATTCTTCATAGTATTTGTGAGTAAAATTTGAAGAAAATCTACACAGTAGTTTGGATTTCCATAAAGTACAAAAAAATTGGTGCTTCAGTTTTATTTATGTAGATAAATATAGAACGCGATGAGTTTAATGAACTTCACACCTATTAAACTTACTTTCCTATGTAAGCTAATAAACAAGATTTATTTTTTTTAAAAAATTAAGTAGTATTGATTTCTCAGTAAGTCGTTTTTTTGGTTGAAAACAAAAAGTTATCAAAATATGATTTCAATACAAAAGATGAAAACAAATGTTTACAACACTCGGTGTGAACGCGCCTGAAATCTATCAATTGGTGATTGGAGCATACTTTTCCAATGGACAAAATTCTTAAAAAGAATTTTTTCAATCAAATGTTTAAAATGAACTTGCTTTGAAAACTTTTCAAGTGCTGAAAAGTAAGTAAATATAAACAAAAAAAAAATTGACGGGCAGCTGTCTCTGCGAAACGACCGCTGCGACTGAGGGGCATAGACTTACTTACCTTACTCAACTGTGACTTTCTATGACTAAAGTAGCTCTATGTGACTATTAACTCTATAGTCTGTAGTGACTATTAGTCTAGTGTGACTATGTGACTCTATCTATCTTAAATTCTTCGTGATTTTCCCCGAACTTTGCAACTCGACTGTGACTAAACCGTAATTACAAATTCTGAAATTATTTTTGCAATCTTCAATGTCTGCCTTTCTCTATTAAATGAAACTAAAACCAACTCTCTATGTTGTTTCGTTGCGGAGCTATAAGAGTTTAAACTTTAGCACGAAATTCGACGTAATTCAGCAATTCTTGAGTAATATTTCGAGCGATCTATGAATGAATTGCCTTAGTCTGCGTGCGCGCGCATCGGTCGCTGTAACGTCATCAAAATTTTTAGTGATTTCCCCGAACTTTGCAGCTCGACTGTGACTAAACCGTAATTCCAAATTCTAAATTTCTTTTTGCAATCTTCAAGTTCTAACTTTCTCTGTTATATGAAACTAAAACTAACTCTCTGTGTTATTTGGTTGCGGAGCTATAAGCGTTAAACGCCGCTGTGACGTCATCAGCATTTTTCGTCATTTTCACCAACTTTGCAGCTCGACTTTGCTAAACCGTAATTCCAAATTCTAAAACTATTTTTGCAATCTTCAAGTTCCACCTTTCTCTGTTAAATGAAACTAAAACCTACTCTCTATGTTATTGGTTGCGGAGCTATAAGCGTTTAACTTGAGCGCGAAAAGCGTCATAATTTTTTTCTTTCCCGACACATCATTAGACCACTATGGAGAAACGTAAGTCTACGTCAAAACATACGAAATTTAAGATTTTGTTTATCAATAAAATTTCAAAAAATGAGAGTTAATTCAAGTCATATCCTGTCTGCATGTAGAGTAGAGACCCTTTAATCTGGACCCCGTTTGTCCGGACATCCAGTTAATCTAGATGGAATTTATTTAAAAACCAGCGGGAGTGGCCTGCCCGAAACTTTCTCGCATACGAAAAGTAATGTGGGGTGGGTAAACACCCAGTGGGTAGGTAAATATTATTGGGGTATTTACCCAAGGCCTGGTTATTTTGAGAAAAAAATTATGAATGGTGATTTACAATGAAACATATCAAATTCATGAATTCCTGAAACTTAATATTTTGCAAAAAAGAATTGCTTATGTTCTCAATTTTTACGCGCGCTGAGGAACTAGAACTTTATTTAACGTTTTTGACTACGAAATCTTACTGCTGATATCACGCAAGTTTCACCATACCTTCCCTCTGGAGAATGTCAGAACGAACTTTGATTCAGGGGTTGCCATAATTTCCGAAGTGCGGCTCGCTACAATTTCCTGTGTAGACTGCCAAGGTCAAACGCCAACCATACTAACTTTAGTAATATAAGCGAAACGCTCGCCAACACACAGTCGCAATGTGCGTTTTGAACTAAATATGCAAATTGAGCACCTGTTTTTTAACCGATTTGAACGAAATTTGGGCACAGATCTATAATTAATGTTAGCATACGTGATACCAAGTTTTATTTATTTAAGTCAAAGGGCTTATGAGATACAAGTATACGATTATACAGACAGACAGACAGTCAACCCTTCTACGGATTTGGCCCAAAATTTTATACGGACCTACATTCATCCGATAAAATCGTGTACGAAATTTCTTCCATCTAGCCATTCAAGTTTTTGAGTTATAGTGTTCACATGACCGCGGACATACAGACAGACAGACTTCCCTTTGACGTATTTTGTCCAAAATTTGATAGAAAGTACAAATTATATTTAAACACCACATACCAAATTTCATCCCCGTAGCTTTCATAGTTTTCGAGTTATCGTGTTCACAGACATACAGACACACAGACAGACACAATTCCAAAATTGTGTTTTTCGGACTCAGGGAGGTCTAAAACGTGGAGATTCGTCAAAATCTCGAGTTCGAATTTTTTGACTATTACAATACTTTCTCTTTGTATACTTCGTATACGAGAAAGTAAAAAACAGGATATGCTAATTTTAGTGAGAAGTCAATACGAAAATAATAATGAGCGCATCCTGTTAGTAAGCTGTGTTAATTAAATTGTAGGAAAAGCTGTGTGAAACCAGTGGGAGTAGCCTCCCCTAAACTTTCTCGTATACTTTCCCAAAAAGGTTCTGTTTCCCCTCCCACCGCGTGGATAAATTAGAAGACCACATACCAAATTTCAATTATCTAATGTAAGTTACTAAAAGATTTGCACACATCTAAGCAGCCTTTTAGCTTGCCAGCAATATCTCCGATCTGATTGTTACAAATTTACTACCGATAGTTGTAGTTGAAAATATCATGCACATTGGCAGAGTGCTTAAGAAATTAAAAAAGCATGAAAAACAGAACTGATGAATCAATTGACACTAATTTTGGTTTGTTACTTTATAACTTTACTTTTAACAACTACTCTCGTTCTGTCAGAGTAAAAATATTGCAAAATCCACTCAGAAAAAAATGCATTACGAAATATACAAAATAAAACTAACCGCAATCAAATATGCAACTCTTGAAAATGTTTCGGCGTGAAAGAAAAATTAAAAGAAAACACTCCATAATTAATTCACTTTTATTCGAGAAGAATTTGGCAGTGAGCCAAGATGACCGTATTACGGGAACAGAGGTAACCAGTACGCATGCGTGTGGAGATGCGGATTCTCTTCAAAAGTAAATTATACGGACCGACAGACAGTCAACCCTTTGACGGATTTGGCCCAAAATGTTATGCGGACCTACATTCATGACGATAAAATCGTGTACGAAATTTTTTTCCACCTGGCTTTTCAAGTTTTTGAGTTATAGCGTTCTCATGACCTCGAACATACAGACAGGCAGACTTCCCGTAGACAGATTTTGTCCAAAATTTGATAGAAACCTACAAATTATGTTTAAAGACCACATATCAAATTTCATCCCCGTAGCTCTCATAGTTTTCGAGTTATCTTGTTCACAGACAGAGACATAATTCCAAAATTGTGTTTTTCGGCCTCAGGGAGGTCTAAAACGTGGAGATTCGTCAAAATCTCGAGTTCGAATTTTTTGACGATTACAATACTTTCTCTTTGTATACTTCGTATACGAGAAAGTAAAAAGAGAGAGGGTGAGAAGATAGAGGCTTTGCTATAGGAGGGAGCGAGTTCTTTTTTGTCTTGACCGAATCGGCTTGCCAATAGTTTAGTCCGTGTTTTGAAGGCAATTTTCTTTTGTTTTTTTGAAGCAGATTGAAAAGAACTTTGGAATGAATAGGGGATGATAGCAATTTGCAGCTGAAAATTTCATAAACCCATTTAATCAAACAATCAATGAAAAAACTTTGAGTTTGATAGTTTTACCCATCTAAAACTTCTAATACGAGCATTTTAAGACAAATTCCGTTTAATCCGGACAGGGTTTATTTATTATGTTATCCTATCAAGTTCGGATTATCGGGTCTCATTTCTAAAATTTTATCTATTTGTTCTTTTTCAATTAAACCAGTAATTATTGCGATGCAGTCACTTCTAGTTCTTCTTGGCTTCCTTTTGTGATTAATCATTTTATGTAATATGTCTGGTGAAAGCAGACAATGTAATTACTGCATTTTAAAACGAGTTTGCAAAGTTTTATTTCATGTTTTTACTGTATCATTGCTGTAAACTGGAAGGTCAACTTAAATCCACTAGATATAATACAGTTGGCATTCAAAATAAAAACTTTCACCAGGTATCGCTAGAAGTCATACGAAGAAATCAACAACTTCACTTCAAATCAATAGCATATTCGCAACTGATAAAAGGATTGAGATTATTTTCAATATAAACACCGAAAATTCGATCTCGCGTAACTTTACGAAAAATTCAACTAAAGATTTGACCTGTGTGTATTTCTCTTTTGTCGACATTGTGTACGTGATAAAAAAC
The DNA here is from genome assembly GCA_013235015.1 of Araneus ventricosus. Classification (NCBI taxonomy): domain Eukaryota; kingdom Metazoa; phylum Arthropoda; class Arachnida; order Araneae; family Araneidae; genus Araneus; species Araneus ventricosus. The sequence continues at coordinate 322,971 of BGPR01001000.1, read as the reverse complement.
AGGAGTCACACAGAATTTCATCGGTTAGCACGAACAACAAATTCTTTGTTTGCGCAAAAGACGTAGAACAGTTCCACAGCATTTCAAGTTACGATTACAACAGGGGTCATAATCGTTTGTTGCGACTGAACTTGCATTCTGTTCAAGTGCAAGTGTTTCGCATGATGTTGATGACGTCGTAAAAAACGTGTCAACGAACACCAAGTTCATTTTAAGAATGGGACTGTTTGGAACATTCGCGCGAGGATGGATCTGTGTTCTGAGTCATCTCAGAACAGCTATAGAAGAAAGCGGAAGCTGAGACGAATTCTCTTCAGAAGGATGGAAGAGGTGCAAGTCCGGATCGTTTGCACTTTCGAACAAAAGGGTCTTTCACACATTAGAGATAGAAAAAAGGGTCTTGACTGGGTATTATCAAAATGCCAGTTTACTTATTGAGGTGCTTTTATAAACCCATATTTCTTTGGTTGAAATAACTACGACAAGAAGACTGGCAGAACTCCAGAGGATATACTGCCATGCACGACGATTTTAAAATACTGTCATGTTCAGATGAAGAGAGCCTGTTGGCTTAAATTGCATATCATCCTTGTGGTCATTTGTATCTGTTTAAAGCCACAACAGATCCAAACAACGTGCCACTGCATAATCGTACGATGCCACTTTATAAAAAAGCCAATCTGTTGGATATAAATTTCTGATGTTTGACTGCATAGTGATGTTGGTGTTCTGTCTCTGATTAGCAGGCACCGTTTAATCGAAAGTTTTCACATAAATGAATGGTATCAGTGATTGGCCTTTTGTACAGAGGTTGGTGGTGCATCAGACTTGGGTGGAGTTCTGCACTCTTTTTTTTTAAAATTGACTAATCATGGAAGATTTTGTTGTAAATCATAGTGACTTGGAATCTTAAGGTTATTAAGCACCTGATTCTTTATATAAACGGCATTGCTAAATTTGTAGGTGGAAAATATCTGAAATGGGTTTGTGTATTTCTTACTTGTTTGTCAACTAGATGCTATTTTAATTGATTCTCTGGCAAATGACTAAATTGATCTCTAAAATTCTTAAGAAGAATTGAGAATATCGGTCTTCATGTCAATCTTCTAACAGCTTCTTTCAATTTGAGAAACTGGAGTATGTCTATTTTAATAATGTTGTTTCAAACATGCACTTTCTCAAAGTCACATCTGCAGTTCCCTCAGGGTTCAAGCCCTAATCCGTTTTGGCCTTTGTCGTATAAATGATCTGTGGTAAATTTGGTTTTCTGGGTGTCTCCACGCTTGACGATTTAAAATTTTCAGCATAAACATCCAGTGCTGATGCTTATCTTTTAGAACATCCTGATAGTCTTATGGTACCAGTGGCGAATGTTAATAAATTACCCCAATTTTGGAAAGTGCAGCATCCTTAGTTACTTAGAAATCTAGCCTATTTTACTCTTACCAAATTAAATATATTTTACTACGTGGATCCAAGTCAGTTACTGACCTTTGGTGCTACTTTTACTAGACCTGATTTTACCCCAACATATTGATAGCGATTAACTGCAGCCTGCACAAACTTGGCTTTATCAAACGTAATACCAGACATTTCTCCGTGTGTTTGCTTTGAAGGTTTTGTTTTCTTACTCATTAACTGCCTGGGTCTTGAGTACTGTTGTCTTCGGTTCTAAAATCTCTTAATGTAAAAAATACTAAAATTTGTTGGAACAGGTACAAACTAGGTTTTGAAAAAAGTTACTTATTTACTGAAACAAACGGCTATTATCCAAGACTTATCCTCATCTCCATTATGTAAATATATTTGAAAGCAGTCGAGGGTCCGACGACTTTTCTTGTCTTATTTACTACTCATAGTGTAATAAGTGCACGCGTTGCCTGGAATCCAGACTTCAACAAAACAGAAAAAAAAAAACGCCCACAATGACATGGAAAAGTTTCGTGAAAAACAAATCAAAATAAAGATATACATTATTGATTTTCCCGCTTATTTTTTTTTTTTTCGCGATAAACAATATTAAAAAATTGCAACGTGAAAATTATTATACTGCAAGCAAAGTATGCGAGATGAATAAATGCGTTAAGTTACTGCCGAAAATAATAATCAGTCACTCAATTCAAGGTTATGACGTCACCTCCCCTTCAACCAATCACATAGCTATCTGCGTTCCGAAGTGCCGTGCCGCGCGCCGAACTCTCTCCAGAAAAATAACTCTCAACCGCCCAGAAATAAATTAATTAAAAAAAAACTTGAAAAGATATTTTAACCGTTGTTGTTTTAAATCCGACACAACCGTTCTACTTATATGCTGAAAAAAATTGAAAATAATAGTGTTATTAGAAAGTCGGATGCAACAAATGTAAAAACAAAAGTAACATTGCGATGCCGAAACTGTGGGTATTTTTTTTTTAATTTCTCAAAATTCAGTAAATTACGTTAAAAATTCAAAACTAACTTCATTAGAACGGAAATCGCGTGCTCTTTCCGATGGTCTATCTATTTTTGTCGTACAATTATTTGAAACCATTCTATTGAGAAATTAGTGCGAAAAATCAACCAAAACAACACAAAACATTAAATAAAAAAATTTCTAGATTAAAATTTAAAATTTCGGCTTCGAGGTGCATTCAGTCACCATTACGACTACCTGTGTGCCAAATTTCATGGCTGTAAGTGCGATAGATTCGTCTGGACATCGCAGACAAACACACACACACACACGCACGCACGCACACAAACATTGCCTTTTATAATAAGTATAGATAAGATAATTAATGATGCCATTGATTGCAGTGACATATTGAGCCGTATCACTTTTTCTGTGCCGACTAGAAGTCTGAGGAAGAGTTGCTTATTTGTTAATGTATTTACTAGGTTTAATTACATACGTAATTTTTCTGTTTATAAATTTTATAAGATTTTTAACAGGTACTCTGATGATCTTGTTGTGTTTAATATGTCTTCTGGTGTTTTTAAGACTGAATGTTTGCGGCTTTTGTGCTCTTGAAGTGTTTTTATTTTGTGTGATTTTTAAAATCGTGTTGTGTTTTCAGTTATTTCTGTGTCTATCTGTTGTTTTTATTAACCTGTATTTTGCGGCTGTTTTAGTGTTTTTCTCTGTATCATGCACTCTGTAATTGGAGTTTATTCTGTAGTTTGCATTTTTTCTAAATAAATAAATAAATTTGTTGTAAAAAAAAGAGAGAAAACGTATATGAATCTAACGCATGATGATTTGATGGTGATTTTTTATATTTTTTATTTATATTTTTATTTTCTTTTAGTAGAGGGAATCGTTTGTTTATTTAAGTAGCACATAATTCCTATCATTGATTTTAAAGAATAAATATTTTAAATTATAATACTATCGTTTATTCTATTTCTAACTCTGCAATTGTATTATAATTTGTTTATTTTAAACAGATTGTTTGTTTCTACTGTTTTTACTTACATGCTTACAACAGCTTCGAATTCATATTATCACGCATTATCACGATTTAGGAGGGCCCCGGGAAATCATTTCAAAAATCAGTGTGCACATTCTGTGTTCTGTGTGCCTATTTTTAAAAGAACAATCTTAAATATATATATTTTCTTTTTTTTATTTCGAACGTGAGAAGTGAGCACGGTGTAAGAAAAGAAACCATCGGGAGTGGCCTCCCCTGAACTTTCTCGTATACTTCTCAAAAATTTGTCATTTTCCCTCATCCTGCGTGGATAAAAAATTCGAACCTACTGTAACCTAGAATGCAATGACTATCAGAAGGTTTTTCATTGTAGATTATAGCGATTGCAAAATATTTAGGTGAAGAATCAAATTCCAAGAGATGCGTATGTATTAAAACTTAGCAATATTTATTTTCTAGCAAGCTCCGCTAATGCATCCACAGAGATTAATTACTTCCAGTACGCAAGTAAAAACTAGGTAAAGAATCATTTTCAAAGAGATGCTTACCGATTTTCCGCTCTTGCACGACTCAAAGAAAAACTGACGTAATTCGCTCCATAGATTTCGAATGCACAGAAGATTGCTTCCAGTACGCATGCGTGTGGAGATAGGATTCTCTTCAAAAGTAAATTATACAGACGGACAGACAGCCAACCCTTTGACGGATTTGGCCCAAAATTACCTACCTACCTACATTAATGACGATAAAACTGTGTACCAAATTTTAACCATCTAGCTATTCAAGTTTTTGAGTTATAGTGTTCACATGACCGAAGACATACAAGCAGGAAGACTTCCCGTTGACGGATTTTGTCCAAAATTTGATAGAAACCTACAAATTATGTTTAAAGACCACATACCAAATTTCATCCCGTAGCTCTAATAGTTTTTGAGTTAACGTGTTCACAGACAGACATAATTCCAAAATTGTGTTTGTCGGACTCAGGGAGGTCTAAAACGTGGAGATTCGTCAAAATCTCGAGTTCGAATTTTTTGACGATTACAATACTTTCTCTTTGTATACTTCGCATACGAGAAAGTAAAAAGGGATGTAACATTACGAAATAATAATTAAAGCAAATGATCGCAGGACGTGTCTTCCACATACGCAAACGATTCTAGACCACAGAAATTCCTGCAAAGTAATTTCGGAAAAGATTTTTTAACTCATCACCTCTTCCTTTCAGAACACCTTTAATATAGGAGGGAATCTTTTAAGTACAGGAAAAATTTTTGATTAGGACAAAATAAATCTTATACTGAATGCAGAAACAGAAGATCATCAAACTGTCAAACGATTAAACGGGGTACTAAATGATTCTAAAGATTTCGTCATTTTTTTTTAAATATAATGTTTTTAAGTTGGTCCTTTTTACTTTCTCGTATACGAAATATATAAAGAGAAAGTATTGCAATCGTCAAAAAATTCGAACTCCAGATTTTCACAAATTTCCACGTTTTAGACCTCCCTGAGTCCGAAAACACAATTTTGGATTATGTCTATGTGTCTGTCTGTGAACACGATAACTCGAAAACTATTAGTAATACAGAGATGAAATTTGGTATGTGATCTTGAAAAATAATCTGTAGGTTTCTGCCGAATTTTGGACAAAATCCGTCTACGGGAAGTCTGTCTGTCTGTCCGCGTTCTTGTGAACACGATAACTCAAAAACTTGAATAGCTAGATAGATAAAATTTGGTACACAGTTTTATCATTCGGAATGTAGGTCCGTATTAAATTTTGGGCCAAATCTGTCAAAAGGTTGCCTGCCTGTCGGTCTGTATAATCGCATGCTTTTCGACGCAATAACTTTTTAACAAAATTACTTAGATAAATGAAATTCTGTATGTGGCCTTCTAACCTTAATTGTAGATTTGTGTCCAATTTTTGAGTCAATCCGATAAAAAAGGGCGTTCAAATTGCAAATTTGGTTCTCTTTATCTTACGCAGCCCTATGTCGTAAGCACGCCAGCTTCTGATTCTACTTCCGCCTTCTGCATCAAACCTTCGTGCGACCTTCGGATACTCGTTGTATGACATTCCGCTTATTTTTTTCTCCACTGCGTTAGGGATGCTTGTTCGTTTTACTGCCTTTTAGCTATTTTTTCTCTACACATGTTAGGGAGTATGCGAGAAAGTTTAGGGAAGACCGTTAGACCAAGAGCTACCAAATTAGGAACATAGGTACTTCTTGGATAGTAAGTGCTCACTAAGAAAAGGTTTTTCAAAATTTCAATTAGAATTTTTAAATGGAAGTTGTAACGTTCCTCCCTCCAAAACTTCAGAAGATATAATCGCACAAAAACTATTTTTACACGATTTTAAAATTCAAAAAATTAGCTTTTCAGTGCTGCAAATTTTTTTCCGCACAATTTTTTTTCTTTAATTTTAATAAATTTTTCAAAATTAATTTTAGAAACAATTTGCAATAACACCTTTTATTGTTGAAATAAAATTCAAGCCAATTTTATTGATTTAACAAATATTTCACTCGCGTGTTTTTTTTTTTTGCCAATATTAAATCAGTGATAAAGAAAATTGCTTTCTTTGGACATTAACTTCAAATAAGAGTTTCCACTCTCGGTTTTATTAACATGATAATGTTTTCAAGGTCGCATTCTTTCCGTAAATTGAGTGATGTACAAATGTAATGGCATACAGAATGCAACGGCTGATGTAATCAAGACAGACGAAGACAAGACAGCGAACCTGTAATATCGCTTCCCAGCCATTTTAGTCCTATGGTTGGAAAGAGACATTTACAGAGGCTTTATTGGATTCCGGGAGAGTGTCAACCAATGATCCCCCGACCTTGGCGACAATTTGGCAACAAATTTGACGACAAAACGAAAATTTCCGAAAATACTAGAATTTCCGTCCTATCTCTATTAGAAGCGGAGATATAGAGAATGTACTGGAAGATTCTATGTGACGTCACATTCTGCCAGAAAAGGGTATAAATATCGAACTACTGAACGAGGAATTAATCTCTTTGGAGTCTTGTTCGCATTCCGAGTTGGTCAGCTGTTAGACGCTGAGCGCTGTTGTTCATACCATAACTGTTATTATTAGTTATTTGCTGCCTGCATGTATTGCTAATTTGTGCAAGTGCTGTTATTTTCGTGATACCTGTGCTTCGAGATTCTGAAATATTTGTTAAATAACGCATCGTTCTCCATTTGTCCTTTATCCTGCTTGCTGGACAGCTTTCACCGTGCACTTACTGGACGATTTTGCGTAACAATATTCGCCCATATTGCTTATTGCGTTTTTGAGTTATTATGTTCACATGCACAGGAAAAACTTCTCGTTTGCAGACTTAATTCAAATTTTGTCAGAAATCCACAATTCTGGCGGAAAGAAATCATACCAAATTTCACCCGCCTAGTTCGTTATCTTCTTAAGTTATTGTTTCTACAGACAGATAAGCATAATTCAAGTAATGGTTTATTCGGGTTCAGCAGACTATTTTCAGTGTGGATGCATACAAAGTACTTTTATCATATGCAAAATGAGTAAGTAAAAAAAAGGAGAAAGTTTTACTTGATTTAATTAACATCTTCATCATGCTTAGCTGATTCTATAGTTATAATTTATAACACAAGAAAATTTTTTTACCTAATACGGAGCAAGCAGGGAGTGCTCTCTTTGCGCGAATATTAAAGTGATATCTCTTTCAAACCAGCGGGAGTGGCCTCCCCTAAACTTTCTCGTATACTTCCCCAAAAAGGTGCTGTTTCCCCTCCCACCGCGTGGATAAATTAGAAGACCGCATACCAAATTTCAATTATCTGATGTAAGTTACTAGAAGATTTGCACACATCTAAGCAGCCTTTTAGCTTGGCAGCAATATCTCCGATCTGATTGTTACAAATTTACTACCGATAGTTGTAGTTGAAAATATCACGCACATTGGCAGAGTGCTTAAGAAATGAAAAAAGCACGAAAAATAGAACTGATGAATCAATTGACACTAATTTTGGTTTGTTACATTATAACTTTACTTTTAACTACTACTTTCGTTCTGTCAGAGAAAAAATAATGCAAAATCCACTCAGAAAAAAATGCATTACGAAATATACAAAATAAAACTAACCGCAAATCAAATATGCAACTCTTATTGAGAAAAATGTTTCGGCGAGAAAGAAAAATTAAAAGAAAACACTCCATAATTAATTCACTTTTATTAGAGAAGAATTTGGCAGTGAGCCAAGATAGACCGTATTACGGGAACAGAAGTAACCAGTACGCATGCGCGTGGAGAAACGGATTCTCTTCAAAAGTAAACTATACGGACCAACAGACAGTCAACCCTTTGGCGGATTTGGCCCAAAATTTTATACGGACCTACATTCATGACGATAAAACTGTGTATAAAATTTTATCCATCTGCCTTTTCAAGTTTTTGAGTTGTAGCGTTCGCATGACCTCGAACATACAGACAGACAGACTTCCCGTTGACGGATTTTGTCCAAAATTTGATAGAAACCTACAAATTATGTTTAAAGACCACATATCAAATTTCATCCTCGTAACTCTAATAGTTTTCGAATAATCGTGTTCACAGACAGACACACACAGGCAGACACACACACACAGACACAACACAGACAGACACACACATAATTCCAAAATTGTGTTTTTCGGACTCAGGGATGTCTAAAACGTGGAGATTCGTCAAAATATCGAGTTCGAATTTTTTGATGATTACAATACTTTCTCTTTGTATACTTCGTATACGAGAAAGTAAAAATAAAGCCATAGTTTAAATGAGAGGGGGACAAAAAGGGAGATAGCAAGGGATTAGAGGAGATGCAAATTTTGATTTTTCTATGATGAGCAACGGGGTTCTAGGATGACTACATCAAATTGATCATGGATATAAGAACGTTGTTTTCCACTATTTTTACATCATTTTCTCAAGAGCACTAAGCAGTTTTGAGTAAGAATTCGAATTATTCTGAGCTACAACCTGAAGCACGCTTTCGACTAGGTTTGATATTTTCCGGAGAGACAACTGGTTTTTTTCTCAATCAAACTCTAGAATGGCTTTATTTTTAGTTGCATAAAATCATCAAATTTTTAGCATGGTTAAGTCTGCAAATTTTACGAAAAAAGAAAGGAAAAATTATATATTTCAGTCCGAAGAAGTCGGGTTTGAAATTATGAAAAGCAGAAGCTATAGCTGTTTAAGCAGATCAGAGCAGGAAGATAGAACAAGGATGGGTAAAAACATTTTATTATGGGCTATGTCAATCACCTATCTCATCTTGAGATACATGCAGACATCTAGCTCTGCATGTATCTCGGGAAAAGTAAAAGTAATAATAATTTTATTTGTTACCTTTGTATGTAATTGTTCCTTTCGTATATTATACTAGCAGTACGCGCACGGCGTTGCCCGTGGAATCAGGACTTCAAAAAAGTGGTTGAAAAAAGTGGCCACAATGGCAGGAAAAAGTTTTGAAAACAAAATCAAAACAAACCAGCGGGAGTGGTCTCCCCTAAACTTTCTCGTATACTTTCTAAGTGGAAATTCGTCAAAATCTCGAGTTCGAATTTTTTGACGATTACAATACTTTCTCTTTGTATACTTCGTATACGAGAAAGTAAAAAGCATGAAAAACAGAACTGATGAATCAATTGACACTAATTTTGGTTTGTTACTTTATAACTTTACTTTTAACAACTACTTTCGTTCTGTCAGAGTAAAAATAATGCAAAATCCACTCAGAAAAAAATGCATTACGGAATATACAAAATAAAACTAACCGCAAATCAAATATGCAAGTCTTATTGAGAAAAATGTTTCGGCGAGAAAGAAAAATTAAAAGAAAACACTCCATAATTATTTCACTTTTATTCGAGAAGAATTTGGCAGTGAGCCAAGATAGACCTTATTACGGGAACAGAAGTAACCAGTACGCATGCGCGTGGAGAAAACGGATTCTCTTCAAAAGTAAACTATACGGACCGACAGACAGTCAACCCTTTGACGGATTTGGCCCAAAATTTTATACGGACCTACATTCATGACGATAAAACTGTGTATAAAATTTTATCCATCTGCCTTTTCAAGTTTTTTAGTTGTAGCGTTCGCATGACCTCGAACATACAGACAGACAGACTTCCCGTTGACGGATTTTGTCCAAAATTTGATAGAAACCTACAAATTATGTTTAAAGACCGCATATCAAATTTCATCCTCGTAACTAATAGTTTTCGAATAATCGTGTTCACAGACAGACACACACAGACAGACACACACACACACACAGACACAACACAGACACACACACACACACACACAGACACACAGACATAATTCCAAAATTGTGTTTTTCGCACTCAGGGATGTCTAAAACGTGGAGATTCGTCAAAATATCGAGTTCGAATTTTTTGATGATTACAATACTTTCTCTTTGTATACTTCGTATACGAGAAAGTAAAAATAAAGCCATAGTTTAGATGAGAGGGGGACAAAAAGAGAGATAGCAAGGGATTAGAGGAGCTGCAAATTTTGATTTTTCTATGATGAGCAACGGGGTTCTAGGATGACTACATCAAATTGATCATGGATATAAGAACGTTGTTTTCCACTATTTTTACATCATTTTATCAAGAGCACTAAGCAGTTTTGAGCAAGAATTCGAATTATTCTGAGCTACAACGGGAAACGCGCTTTCGACTAGGTTTGATATTTCCCGGAGAGACAACTGGTTTTTTCTCAATCAAACTCTGGAATGGCTTTATTTTTAGTTGCATAAAATCATCAAATTTTTACCATGGTTAAGTCTGCAAATTTTACGAAAAAAGAAAGGAAAAATTATATATTTCAGTCCGAAGAAGTCGGGTTTGAAATTATGAAAAGCAGAAGCTATAGCTGTTTAAGCAGATCAGAGCAGGAAGATAGACCAAGGATGGATAAAAACATTTTATTATGGGCTATGTCAATCACCTATCTCATCTGGAGATACATACAGACATCTAGCTCTGTATGTATCTCGAGAAAAGTAAAAGTAATAATAATTTTATTTGTTACCTTTGTATATAATTGCTCCTTCCGTATATTATATAATGTACTAAAAAATCACCAGTCATGGTATGACGGGTGCAAATTGCCTCTTCATTCTAGAGATTTCCCGTCAAATCTGACGTGTTTAACTAGATATATATGCGAGAGAAATGTTTAACATTGATTGAAAACCAATAAAATAAACATATGTTTTAATTCAGGAAATATTTTTTTATTTACATATTTCTTTATTCAAAAAATCCAACGTGGTATCCATCATGCTGTCTAAACTATATCACGAGCATGATATTACCACTGACGTAATTTACTACTTTCTTTTAAAAAACGGAAATTAATTTGAAATATAGGATTAATATAATTTAAAATTTCTCGGGAACTATTGATCATAGAGAGATAAATTTTGTATCAATCGATAGGAAATTTTATTGCACTATTTTAGAGCTATTCATTTGAAATTAGAACAAAAATTACTCTTTTAAATTTAAAATTACTGAAATTTAGCTTCTTTAACAATGAAATAATGCTGTTCAAAGTCTCGCAGTGCTGTGGCGCGAGTTTTATTGTTGTGACGTCAGAGCGTTACCGAGAGATCTGGGCTATTATATTAGTAATTGTCTAGTTGTTAGTTTTTCCTTTATTCATGTTCGACAACAAAAAGTGTTGACTCATTAGATTAACATGTGTTTCTTATCTGTTTACTTGACAACCGACACACGTGTTCAAAACACAACATAATATTATTTAAAAGCACTATAGGTGACTGACAAATAGTAGTTTTGAAATTTGTGACGATATAAAATAACAATCACAGCTATTGAAAATAATAAAAGTAAATAGTAATAGTAGTCTTACGTAGGTCTTTATTTTTTACTGTTTGTCGTAATATTGTATTAGCCAACTGTCAGAGATGCTTAGTAAACACTGTCTCGTTAAAAAATTTCCTTTATGTCAGAATGCTGAAAAATCTCATAAATAAAATTCTTATAATTTTCAGAGAAATAAAAAATTTAATTAAAATGAAGGAAGAAAGTTTCAGAATTTTTTGAGTGAAAATTTTAGTTTCACAAAGGAAAAAAAAAATAGAACTTAATTATTCCGGGAAATTTTAATACATCGTTTATCAATAAAATCGTGTAGATTTCATCGAAAGCATGTCTCTAGGGGAAATTAAGTCACTGAGAAACAAAACGTATGCAAAAAATGAATTTTCTCAGAAAATATAAATATGTTCAGAAAAAGACTTTTATTAACTCAAACAAACATGAATTAAAATATAAAAGCTGGCACAGAAAAAAATATATATATATACAGTTAAAGAAGATCTGATTGTATTCAGTTCTTTCTTATCTGAATATCGTCTGCTTTTTGTTCGTTGCCAAACTCGTAAATAAACTACTCCACGATCTCTTTGAAAGAAGGAATAGAACACGATCACACTCGACGAAAGCTGGTCAAAATTCTTTTGAACCGCATCACGTCCGAGTTGAAAGAAATATAAATAACAAAAATATGGATTCTATAAAGAAAGGCAGGGAAGGGAGAAAAAATAAGTCTGTTGCAGTCGTCCTTGAAACGGAAAAGAATGATTTCGCTGTGTTACCAGATACCGAAAGAGTTGGAGATGTTTTTTGGCCGAGTAGGTGACATGGACGCGCCTTGAAAGTCGAAACCAACTCAGTACAATGCGGTTCTCGGAATGACCGCACCGCGGCGCCACGTTGGAATCCAGATCGGAATCTCTGGAAATAGTGAGAAGTGTCGACAACCGTTTCGGATATTCTTGCGATTAGAACTAACCGTCCAATTTTTTTTTTATTTGGTTGTTCTACGAAGAGAACGATGTCCTGTATTTTATTGGAAAATTCGAATGTTGTAGAACAATGTTCAAAGTTGACGCACACTAGCATGGAATTTATTTCGAATATTTTCATTTCATTCAGAATTTTCTGAGCAAAATTTCCTATCATTGGAGAGAAACGTTTTCGGTATTTTTACGTTTAGACGTGCCAAATTTGATTATTTTATGCAACGATTACTTCCTAAGTTTAATCAGAAAATTTAAATTTCGAATGTTTTGACGTCGTTTTAGAATTACCGTTGCAATGGTGATTTTTTTTTTCTTGAAGACTTAATTTATAAATTGATAGAAAGAAATTTTGTACCAATTAGATTTTTAACTGTTTGAATATATCGTTATTTTATGAAAGCGCCTGGAAGTTTCTTCGAAAACTAACTGCAAAATTAAAAACTAATTATCGCCGAACTTTTTGCTCTAAAATTATTTATATATTCACGCTATAAACTTATTCTTAAATAATTTAACTTTTTCAGTTAAAATTAAATTGAAACAAACCTCATTAAACTATATCTCTTATTTAAGATCCGAAACTACTAGTCTATACTGACTGTAAATAATTCTATTCAGGTCTTTAACTATTCTACGTAAAATGTTATCCCGTTTATAACAAAATATTTTTATGACAGCTGGGAAAACGGGTTTTGAACTTACAAATCGAAGAAGCACATCTTTGATAGGAACAAAATATTTGTTTTGATGAGTATAAAATATTTGTTTTAATAGGAACAAAATATTTGCCTCAGTAGGAAAAACCGCAACTCATCATATAATAATTCCATGGAAGGTTGAAAATAGTTACTTCGAATTAGGATGACAAATTTGTAAATAAAATCTTCTGGAAAAGATTACTGCACTAATAAAGAATAAATGGTTAATTTTAAAATACCCGAGAGAGTTTAAAAAGAAATTTTGAATGGGTATTGACTTATAAATATCAATTTAAATTTTAAAAAGTTTAGAAATTAATGGAAAATTAAAATTATCGTTTTCTTGAATTGATGGGGGAAAAAAAAGTTCGAGGAACTGTATTCGAATAAATATGAACATGAAATATTAAAGAAGAAATGACGCAAGTGCTTCAAGCTCTGAAGCGTAAAAATAAAATTGTTAAGAATAAAATTATAAGCGAAAAAAATCTCTCCTTTCGATTTTAAGAGACTATGGAAGAAAAAAAAAAAAACTTCGATAGCGAGATCAACGAACGAATAGAATTACTTATTGAAATGAATTGACCACCCGGGAACTAAAAAATAAAAAGAAAGGTTATTCTAAATTTTCGTGATGATAAAAATAAAACAAAAAAAGGAGGCCCACATTATCTAAAAGGCCTAGTTTAATTCTGAGAGCCTGGACTCAATGAAGGTCATCCCTTTTCCTGAATACAGTTATTCCTTCGAAAATGTGTGCGTCACTGCTTGGCAAAGGACGTCATCATTTCCAGGGTTGCAATGGCAACGTCGCGGGTTGCCAAGCGAAATCGAAAATCGCTCGACGTTTGAGTTATTTCGGGGCCGTAATTAACTTTTTATATGTTGGCGCGAAAAATAGATGGCGGGTTTTTATTTTGGAACGAGTTTCGGAAGGTGTGTTTTGGGCGGGAAACGATTATTGAAATGAGAAAATGGTTCCATTCTTTTTTCATTATGAATTCCTTGTTTTAATTTTTTTTATTCCACGGTAATGCTATTATTGAGTGAAAATGGGTTAAAAATCCATCTCAATTAATTATTGCATTCACCCCCCTTTTACGGTAAAATATTTGAGGAGAAAATAACACGTTCTGAATGTCAGAACGTTATCCGAAAGTTCATCATAAATTTCTCGTTTTTTTTTTTTTCCTCCTTGGATCCTTGTAGATACATTTATATTATTTAAGAAACTTTAAAAATAGATTTGTTTAGAGGGAAAGTTTCCCTCCCACACTGAAAGCAGCACTGCATGAAACGCCAGCTACCTTTAACAGCTTTTAATACCAAAGAAATAAATAATATAATTATCATAAAATCAAGTAACAATAATAAGAATCTTATTAAATAGTATAATAATAGTTTAAAGACTCTTAGTCAGTATGATAATTAATAGTTGAGGTTTTTTTAATTTAGAATTATTTATCATATTTTGGAATTTTATATTATGAATAATGGTCAGTAATTTATAAACTATATTTTGGAATTTTATATTCGGAATCAGTGTATGTTTGGGAATTTAAATATATTTTGGAATTTTATATTATTTATTTGGAATTGTGAGATTGTTTTTTATTTGGAATTATGGAACTGTTATTATTTTACAGTGGTTACAGGCTCGAAACCCGATTCCATTTAAGATCCGCTGTGGGCGTGATGCGCGTTAAGTCTGAGGTCGAGAAACGAACGCCCTCCAGCTGGTGTGGTGTGGAAGCTTGGAGATGGAGCGCCAGCCTAGATGCCTTCACCGCCATATGACCCGCTTCTTTTTCACTGGAACAATAGCTAGGGTTGCCATAATTGTTGAGCATTGATACGGGACGTTTAAGTGCTAAATAAATAAAACATGAAAAAAGTGGGCAAGTAATGGTTTATTTTACTCTGATAAGAAAATCAATAAAGATTAAGCAATCTAATAAAATGAACACATAGAATAATAAAAAAGATGCAAGGCCAATTCTTTTTAGCCCAGTCATATTTTAAAGTTGATTTTACTTCCTTAATTATATCATTTTCTTCTTTCACATAATTATAAAATTGGGCGCAAGTCATTTTAAAATTACAATGACCCAGAATTTCGAAAGAAAATGAGACAAAAACGGGACAAATAGTAATACGGGACTAAGTAGTGAAATACGGTGACAGCCCCGTATATACGTGACGTATGGTAACCCTAACGATAGCGCTGGTTGAGCCTTATCCTCTCTCAAAATTAGGGCCAGGTTTTCTTTAGGGCTAATCTAGGCCATGGCCTAAGGCGCAATCGTCAGGGGAGCGTTTATACAGAAGAAATAACCACCAAATATTTACAAATTTTTCAGTATTATTTTGAAAATGCCATATAAAATTGTTTTTTTAAATTAACATTCGTTACATTAAATATATTGAGCGATGAATTTCTTGGTCTTCTGTAGATGTTATCGTCTCTTGCTGTTGCATTTCTTTGCACTGAAATAGATTTAATTAGAACTGACCACTTCATTGATCATTCAAGCCTATTCACGGACAGAAACTGGAACGGAGAAATTCTAGTAGGTACTTCAGACGATTTCAAGGAATTCGATGGAATATTTTTGTAGGTATTAATGTTATGTGGTTTTCATAAGCATTGCAATTTTGAATAAAAACTTTAGTGTGGCTCAAAGATTATAAATGTTGATTCAAGTGATTAACATTTCAAAAATAAACTATTGTATATTAAATTGAAAATCATATATTAGTTTTTTTTTGTGAGGGCGCAGAAAATGGCTTTGACTCAGGCAATAGAAATTTGTAAATACGGTCCAGCTCAGAATTTCCTACCATGTTGCCCTATTTTTCTGATTGTTTGAAACGTTTTTCAATTAAAATGAGAATATCAATTGAAACAAAGGATTTTTAAAAACTGCCAAAAGCTAATTTTCTCAATAAGTTATTACGAGAATGGATGCAAAAAAGGTTAGAATTTTATATAAAAAAATTATTAACATTAGACAGAAAATACAAAGGGAATTAAGACGCATACTTGCCGATCTCTTTTCCTAATAATCACCAAATCTATTTAGGCATTTATCTGAACGAGAACCAACTTGTTTAACCCGGTTTGGTAGAAATCACGTCCCTGCCCACTGAGACAGTTCTCGGCAACTATTTTCGCATCACTGCCAGAAGAAAACCTTGTTCCAGATAAGTGTTCCTTGAATTTCGGAAAAAGAAAATAGTCACTGGGCCATCGTGAAGACATCCAACGCAAACGCCCTGGCATGTTGAATCATGATGCGTGAAAACACCCATACTGCTCGCAAAACTCAAGAATTGCTGCGAAAGTTCAAGTGGGTAGTCTGGAGCCACCCCCCCCCCATACTACGCACATTTGGCACTCAATCTGGGTTCCAAACACTAATTTGGAACAAGGTTCACTTCAAGCAGTGATGAGAAAACAGTTGCCGAGAACTGGCTCAATGGGCAGGGGCGTGATTTCTACCAAGCCGGGTGAAACGAGTTGGTCCTGAGTTCAGATAAATGCCTAAATAGATTTGGTGATAATGTGGGAAAATGACCGGCAAGCATGCCTCTCAATTCCCCTTTTGTATTTTCTGTCTAATGTTAATAAATAATTTTTTATTACCCTTGTAAACATTTTTCTTGGATCCATTAACGTAATATTTTTTAGCCTTTTAGGTACATCAGCAGAAAAGTTTGAATGCGCATGCGCAGTGGAAACACAGTTTTAATTAATGAAAAATTGTCATTAAATTAATTCATAGCATTTGTGATAAATAGTTGAAGACAATTTATTCATTAGTTTAAATTTCTATAGAGTACAAAAAAAAAAATGGAGTCTCAGTTTTATTTATGTAGATTAAAATTTCAAGTAACCCTATGAAAGTGCGAAAATTTAATTTTATTTTAACACAGATATTCTTTTGAATCTTCAGCCTATCTTTCAACAAAATACTTTGAAATATAGTCATTACGATGTTGTTTATTTACCGGCAGTTTTAGGACTATTTCGTATTTGATCACGCTGGTGGTGATGTTTACTTAGTCACCGGGCAGTGGCGGCTGGTCCAATAGGGCTCCGGAGCTGCAACACCCACTGAATATTTTTTGGAAAATATTGTATTTTCGTTTTTAAATCTTATTTGCTAATTTGGTTATTTTTTCCATACCGAGAGCTCGAAGATCAATGAACATGGACAAAATGAATAATGAAAGCGAAAAGAGAAGACAGAAAATGACTTAACAAGTAAAAGAGACGCAGGATGGGGCTTCACACCGAAGGACACTGAAAAACGGTGTTGTGACACTTGCGTACAGTAGCATTTGCGAACAAGCCATTAACGCCTAATCAATCATCTGTTGGTCATCGATAAGAGTTGTTCAGTCAGTGTTTTGTGTAGGTTTGCAAGAATTTATAGCTATTGGCAAGAAGATTTGGTAAAGCGGACAGAAAAATCGAAAATTTGTTTACCTAGAAATTATTATTGGTATGTTAGAGTGTGTTATATAATTCTGAGAGAATTTTCCATGAATAAATTAACATATCAATGAAATGTATGTCTATTATTGTGTAGGTCAAATCTTCGATTAACATTTTTCTCTGTCAACAGTAGATTTCACTTACTATTTAATAATGCATCTATAAGGCTTATTCTTTAACAACACAACCGACTGTCACAGCTCATTGATTGATAGTTAATGACTTGTACGCATCTGCCGCTGTAAGCAAGTGTCACACAATCCTGGAAAACATCAAAATTCGCTCACTGCGCATAGCTGAGGGGCACATCGGAAGGCGAAATCTCACGTTTTCTCCCCTTGAACTTAGCGCTGTAACAATGCTGAGAATGTCGCAGCCCCTGTTTGGCTTTCCCCCTTCTCTCCCACACAAGGCTCTGCTGCGCTATCTTGATTTGCATTTCTTCTCCTTTTCTCTGTCGCTATTTTTTGGTTTCGGTCTACACAAGACAAGACTCTGCTTCGGTGTCTTTATATGTATTTCTTCTCTGTTTCTTGTTCGCTATTTTTTGTTTCGTTCTATACAAGGCTCTGCTTCGGTGTCTTGATATGTATTTCTTCTCTTTTTTTTGTTCCCTATATTTTGGTTTCTTTCTACACAAGGCTCTGCTTCGGTGTCTTGATATGTATTTCTTCTCTTTTTCTTGTTCGCTATATTTTGGTTTCAGTCTACACAAGGCTCTGCTTCGGTATCTTGATATGTATTTCTTCTCTTTTTCTTGTTCCCTATATTTTGGTTTCGCTCTACACAAGGCTCTGCTTCGGTGTTTTTATATGTATTTCTTCTCTTTTTCTTGATCGCTATTTTTTGGTTTCTGTTTCGGTTGCCCCGACCCACGGCAACACATCTGGTTTGATGCATATTCGTATTCTTTCGTTCGGATTCACTCATCGTAAAAAGATAAGTCTATAATTTTCTAAATTACAATTTAGATAATTACAATCGAAAACTGTCGGTTACTTTAATTGTTTTTCCTTAAATTTGTATCATTTGTATTCACTTCAGAATTGCTTTTTTTCACTTTGCACAAAAAATAAGCACTTGGCTTATTGACACAATATTTCAAAAATAAGCACTATAAGAACATTTTGCTGCTGTTTTCACTTTTGACGTGCTTCAAGATCCAGCCGCCTTCAGTGACTTTATTGAGTCGTGCATGAAATTACAAAATTCATTGTAATTAACCCTTTAACCGGTTTGCCAGTACGGTGTATGAGATACCCAAAGTTTTCCCTAACTGGTTTGCCGGTACAGTGTGAATCAAGTTAAATCCTTGCATTCTTCATTTTATTCGTAGGCTCCGGAAACATTGCCAGTTTTCAGAGTGCATATTTATACTTTGTCTGGCATTCATTTTTATCTGTCTCCTGATAAATTTCATACTTCCAGCTGTGTAAATTCTATTCATTTTAAAACACCTGAAATTTGAAAGTAGTTTTGTTTGTTTAATGCATTTCAAAATCCATTCAAATATTTTTATAATACTCATTATATACTAATATATTTTCAATGCGGATCAATGAATCTTCTCCGATTTACGAGCTAGATTTTTCATGATATGGCTGGTACTTATCGAAATATGCAAGGCTACAAGTTAAAAGGAACTTAAAAATATTTCGAAGTTTTCATGCAAGAACCCTTATAAAATCATCAAATCAAGCTTTTAAATTTTCTTCAAATCACACACAGGAATGCATGTCATATTTATTCTCGAAAAAATATGCATATTCATAGAAATTTCGAAAGCACCGTTTATACGTTTCCCATTTATACGTCGTTTCATCACAGACCCGATTCATTCGTAATCTTGCAATGATAAGGTGACCAACTTTTTTCCAATGAAACGGAGAACACAAATAAATTGAAGAAAATATATCGTAAATAAAATAAACATTTTGTTCTTTGCAACAATAATTCAGAATACACTACAATACGAAAAATGCATAATAATAGCATTTGTAACGTTTTAAATTGTAATTATACTTTACATGCCTATTTATTATTATTTAAATGAATACTTTTCCATAGAAATAATATTTTTTGTCAATGTATCATCTTTTAACATTATATTGGAAATATCAGAACAAGAAATATCCTTCATATGGAGCAACTAGAGTATCGCCTTTCAATCTTGATTTCTTACAAGTCCAAAAATCACTACCAAGTAAAAATACTCTTTCAACTGCTGCATGAATTCTAACCAAAATTGAACAAGAATAAATTTTCACATGAAATATGTTCATTTTGAAATTGATGAATATTTCCACCTTTTATCAATTTCATAGTATTTATTTTCCTATTTGTATTAAATTTTCAGAACTTATATCTAAATTCAGTATTCTAATTTCAAATATTGAAAAGGAAGACATGTAGGAAGACACTTTTCGAGGGAGGACAGAACTTACAAAAGGGGGACTGTCCTCCCCAAAGGAGGACGGTTGGTCACCTTAGTAATGATAAAGTTCACAACGTAAAGCTTCTGCTATACTCCGTCCACTCATCCTTCAGAACATCTCAAACCGAACCAAATCTCTTTTGAAGACGGAGAAGCATATATAGCCAGAAAAGACATTATAAATATTTTCACAGATGGCTCGAAAACCGAACACGGAGTTGGAGCTGCCTTCTGCGTCTCGGCCAATGACATCTGTGCCTACCAGTGGTCTGCTAAACTCAACGACAACAACACCGTATTTCAAGCTGAACTCACTGCACTTCACGAAGCAGTAATATACGCATCTCATCTGCCAAACCACAATACCTCTAAAATACACGTAGACAATAGAGCAAGTATCATAGCATCTTCTAATTCAAAGAGCACAAACGAAACAGCAAGCAAATTTTTCAAAATCCTCCTTTCAAATTCAAGAATAAAAGTCTCTTGGGTTAAAGCGCATGCAGGCAATATAGGCAATGAGAGAGCAGACCAACTGGCAAAAGACGCAACACAACATGGGCAACTCTATTCACATACTAAGCTTCCTAAACCGCACATATAAGGCCTCCTCCGGAAGAGGATGCTTGAGGAGTGGCAAACCTTATGGAAGAATCGCGATACAGGCAGGAAAATCTATAACATCATGCCCTCAGTTAGTCTCCGTCCCACTAACTAGATTAGAGAGGATGTTATCTTCTTCTCTCAACATGGACCTTTCCCTGCCACCTCAAAAGGTTTCACCTGGCTGACAGCGATTACTGCAGTTGTGGTGGAATTGGCACGGCACTTCACTATGCCACGGAGTGCATTTATACAGTGTCTTGGCATATGAGGAAGTCAGCGCCAAACTTCGAACAAGAATGGCTGAAAAGGGTCGCCAATAACCTCGTCTCCAGGCAGAAAATTCGTGGGATTATCAAATTCATTAGCGAAAACATAGATCTTTTCCGGCCTTCCTAGTCTTCAACTTCCCAGCGAGCTGAACTCAGAAGTTCAATTACCGGACATTCCCCCTTCAAATAAAAGAAAGGTATTTCCACATCTAAAGAAAAGAAGACTATTACGAACTAATTAATAGTGTAAAAGTGAAAATGCCTATGCTGTACATAGTGTATATATTTCCTTCTTTTTGTTTATTTTGTTTTTCCTTTTCTTAAATAAAATTTCCGTGTCTTGCCCATCAAACCGTTCAGTGACCGTTCTGGTCACGGGTACGGGGGTAAGGGACGGACTTCTGTTCTGCTATACTCCGTCTCTTTCCCCCTTTGGGGCCGTTCACAAATGATGTCACGCTTGGAGGGTGGAGGGGATTCGTGAAATTGTGACAGTTTGTGACAAGGGGGGAGGGGGTAACAGGAAGTATGACATCACACATTTTGGTTAAAATAAAAACATTTAACATCAGCAGGTAAAATTTTGAAGTTATTTTGAAATTACCAGAATTTTAGGGTATTTTTTTAATCGTGGCTAAAACAACTTTCATGTGATTTTTTTCACTTATATTCCTTTCTTTTCGGAAAAGGCATTCAGGGTAGGTTCTGAGAATATGGTAGCAGCAGAAATTCTTCACCATTAGAAGAAAACCTCCCTCTGCTCATAACTGCCATTAAAATACATAGTTAAAATTTAAAAATAAAATTTGAAATATGATCTATAACGTACTGCTTTGTTTCAGAACTGCAAGTATATGTTTATGTAATATAGCGTGCCATGTGACAAGGGGGAGGTATGGTGAAGTGTGACACTTTATGACAAAGGGGGGAGAGGGGTTAAAATATTGAAAAAAAGTGTGACATCATTTATGGACAGCCCATTTCTAAAATTCGAAATTCTGCCTCAACCATTATTTATCTGTTCCTATTCAGGTGGAAACTTTTCTTTGGAAGCAGGGGGGATTAACATCCTTTTTCTCCCTTCTATTTCCAAGTAAAGGCCTACTTGCATGCACATAAATCGTATTAAATAAGTATAATTAGGTAGCAAAGTATGATTAGTATTCAAGATATGCAATAAAAGTGTGACTTTTCTCACTTTTATGATAAATGTTTAATTTTAAAATTTCATTATTGCATTCACTACTGTGTACTAATATACTAGTTCTACCTTAGAAAACTTTAAAATTATTGCTTTTAAATGAATTTGCATCAACAATATTAAATTTGTAACAATCAAAGTTGTTGATTAATATTTCGATTGAACGCCTTTTTACACTCATGTCCATAAATTAAGGATAATGAAGTTCAGGCAAAGAAAGAGACAGAAGCAAAACAAATTTGACTTATTTGTAAAGTCTATTTATTAAACAAAAGGTAAAGAGCAAAACAGATGCTATATGTTTGACATAATTAATAAAAATTGCGATTTTTACTTCCTGGAGCAAATTTCAAAAAAGAACCTATTTACAAAAAACAGTATAACATGGTTAGTATGATGGTTAATACGGAGTATGTCTCCCGGACGATGCAATACAGGCCTTACAACGCCTAGGCATGCTGAGTATCAAATTATCAATCTGATCTTGGGGAATATTACACCACTCATCAAGCAATGTCCTCCGAAGTTCCGGTAGACAGGTGGGAGGGGGTTGACGGGCTGCAATTCGTCGGCCAAGCATATCCCACACATGCTCTATTGGATTCAAGTCCGGTGAGTATGCTGGCCAATCCATACGGGTGATATCCTCCGATTGAAGGCATTCGTCTACAATGTTTGCACGGTGAGGACGGGCGTTGTCATCCATAAACAGAAATTCAGCACCCATGGCGCCCCGAAACAAACGTACATGTTGTTCCAGAATGACATCCCGATAGATGTGGCCTGTCATCGTTACACTCTGAACATGCAGGCCAGTTCTGGAACCAAGAATAATTCCTCCCCAAACGAGCCATCCTGCACCACCGTAACGGTGTCGTTCAATGGTGTTCTCTTGGTGGTAACGGGTACCTGGCGCTCTCCATATGAAAGTCCGGCGAGAATCAGACTGCAAACTAAACCTGGACTCGTCGGAAAACATCACGCGGTGTCCACAATGCATGCTCTCTACTCCAGGCTAATCGCAGGCGACAATGAGTTGCGGTAAGTGGAACACATCTGACAGGCCTACGAGCATATAGACCAATGTGCCCTAAGCGTCTGTACACGGTCTGCCTTGAAACTGTCGTACCGGTAGCTAAAGAGAGCTGACGAGACAGGTCTGATGCTGTGCTCCGTCTGTTTCTTTTGGCAGTAACTGCCAAATACCGGTCCTCATTCGGCGTTGTACCTCGGGGGCGACATGTGCTGTAACATCTACTCACATTACCACCATCTTGGAATCGTTGCCAAAGCCTGGAGATGACACTCTGGGCGATTCCAAGTTCTTCGGATACTTCCAGCTGGGTACGTCCACATTCCAGTCGTCCGATAATTCTAACACGTAAAAAATCATCCAAATGCTTCCTTTGTGCCATAACTATGCGGTTATTGCACTGAAAGGCTTTTAAAGCGCTTGTGAACAATTTTACTTCTTTGCCACCATTCCTTATATACACTCTCGTCATTGTGACGTACTATCCGCGCCATCTGGTGGTTTCCTGTAATTTGCATATTCTTCTTCAAGATGTGTGTGATAATTCTACAGGTGAAATTTTTTTATTTTAGAGTTCAATTTCTGTGTGATTCTGAATTATCCTTAATTTATGGACATGAGTGTATTTATGCGTCGTTTTACATTAGTCCCTTGAAAGACGTACAAACGACGCTTTGATGTATTTAAAAATGTTTCGAATTATCAGGTTTCTCTTGCAAGAGGAGCAAATGCCTCTCCCCCCCAAAAAAAAGTCTTTGCTAACAATCATAAAATAAATAAGAAAAGAAATATTTTTTCATTCTTTGTAATTGCTCACTCTAGCATAGCAACAGAATTTCGAAAAATTCGTCTAAAATGTTCCAGTGACTTGTCACCTCCATGTGGTTGTTCTATTCCGGTTAATCTAGCTTATCTAGAGAAGTCTACGAGTCAAGGACTCGTGAGAGAAGGAAAGTGTGATAGCTTCTGTTGGTCAAAACAACCTGGAACCTAAGGTTCTATATTGTAGTACATTCAGGAGAAACTGCCCCAAATTTGTGTGTGTCTCTTTGCAGGAAAAATGCAGCAGCTGCCCCCCGCCTTATCAAACAGCAAAACCACCACCTACCTAAAGATCTAATCTGACCAAGCCAAATGTCAAAGGGTCACCAACCCAAATCTCTAATACAGAGATAAAAAAGGTGCTTCTCAGTATGCCGAACTTCGGCATAATAGCTTTGTTTACAACGCTTCGGCCATGATTTCAAAGCCCGCAAAATCATTTCCTGGGGGATTTTCTTCACCTCTTCTCTAATAGCCTTTTGAAGGCACCTCAGCGTAGAAACTCTTCGCTTATTCAGTTTGTTTTCCAGATGTTTCCATAGGAAATAGTCACATGGTGCAGAGTCAGGTCTGTTTGGCATCCATTGTTGTGGCCTCAGGAATTGCACTTGCTGATCCGTGAGGAATTTCTTGATTACCCTAGATGCCTGTGATGGGGCAGAATACTGATTTAAAACAGCATCACCATTTGGGTACAATCTGCAGTAATCATCCTTAAGAAAGGGCTTTAATATCTTCTGTATGTAATACTCAGAATTTATTTTGGCCCCAGGTTGCACAAACCGTGGTTTGGTAACACCATTGGCGGAAAAACCATTACGCCTTTGAGATGAGGGACCGTGGTTGACGGAGTCAAGTCTCGCCTGTGCTGGTCACGGCTAAGATATTCAACTTTAGATTTAACGTTATTATCTGTTAGATAGATCCAAGCTTCATCAGTTGTAATGAACTTTCGTCATCTGTCCTTACGAAGAAGCTTGTAGAGTGGCCATGAACGTTGCCTCCTAATCTGCACCGATCTCTCATTAAGTGATGACATTTAGGTTTTTTATGGCATTTTTTCTTTAACGTATGTTTTAGTTGATAGCTTACGACTTGCTGGCTCACGTTAAGAGCTTTAGCCATGCTTGCCTGTGTTGGTGGATCCGGTTTCGATGCCATCTTCTCAAGCCTCTGGAAATCTGATTTCTTTAATTTGCTTTGCCGTCCATTTTTTATTGGTTTTGAATCATTTTTTGTCGATCCGAGTTTTAAGTTCTTGATGCGACTGATATAGCTGAGTGAAATCACAATTTCTTTCTTTTTAAAATGGGTTTGCATAATCTGTGGCTTCATATAAGTTCTAAAAGTGCTTGCACTTGACCGATCAGCATTTGATCAAATTTCTTCAAAGGCATTATTGTGATTTTATCGAACAAGTATTGCAATCTAAAGTCTAATAATAGAGCTTTCGATCCGTATGCTACATATGTAAAAAGGTTTCATAACTTTACTGGTAGATAACCACAAAAGTGATCCCTATACTTTTTTGTTACCCTGTATGTCAAGCATGTACATAAAGGCGAGAAAGAGAATTTGGACAAAACAAGCCAAAAGGATGCCCCTGTGAAATGCAGAAAAACAATAAAATAAGAATTAGTAAAAACAAAAGAAAAGTAAATATAAAAACTAAATAAAGTAAGAATAATGTCAATGGAAATGTTGGTTAGGCATTATCTAGTTCCTTTGTTAAGAATTGCTCCACAATCTGACAGAGTTCCTGACGAGCTGTAATTTCAGGAAAGTTTTCATTCATATATCCTTCCAGCCTTGTGGCCAAAATCCACTTCGATTTTTCCAAAGTTCACTCTCTTTGACATTATGTTGAATCGTACCCACTGCTTTCCCACAGAAACGCTTATCGCCTTTGTCAAAAAGTCTAGCCTGATGAGCTTCGAAGGCACCATGGCCAGTGAATATCTTGTTAAGGTAAAACTTCCCTGGAGTCTTTTTGTGTAGACATCTTCAAAGAAATATTTTGTCCATCTTTCTTTAGCCGAATCTCTCCTCCTATTCTGCCACGATCATTCGTATCTTGCTTTCTGTTTTAAGTTGAATGCACGATTTGTTGAAATTTATGCCAATTGAATTCTTTCGTGTAGCAAGCCTTACTTGGCTGTCTTTCATTTCCGGTAAACCCCATATGCCCTT
This sequence comes from Araneus ventricosus, assembly GCA_013235015.1. Taxonomy (NCBI): domain Eukaryota; kingdom Metazoa; phylum Arthropoda; class Arachnida; order Araneae; family Araneidae; genus Araneus; species Araneus ventricosus. The sequence goes on along the minus strand of BGPR01001000.1, from coordinate 296,921 downwards.
TTATCTAATAAAGCTCAATTTTATACTGATACCAGGCAATGAATCGTTTTATAACGTTAATATATTTTGTTTTTTTTCAGGAACGGCGTTGCCGGACACGAGAACTGATCTTGAATTTGAAACAATAATAACATCATCTATCTTACTTTCTATGATGTATTCTACGGCCTTTCTGTTCAACTGTCTCCGCCATGAAAGCATTGCATCAGTTGCTTAATCAAACTGTTTTATAATCAATTTCTTGCCTGTTTTCGGTAAAGGACAAAGGTACACCCAACTCTGTCATTTTGTTTTGATCCATCTCTAAAAATTATATTAACGAAGTTTTCATTTTCAAAAAAAATCCGTTTTATTTTTGATATGTTCCAAGGATTAACACTCTGATTCCTAAGCCGCCCGCAACCGGCCATGAGACTTCCATACTAGTGGGGCGGATTTCGGCCGGTTGCTGTTCCGAAAGGGGGAGAAGGCAATTGGGCGAGTGGTCATTAAAGGGACCTTTAGGAGAGAGATGGAAGGCCTGCCATTCATATCTCCCATCACCCGTAGTGAGGAGAAAAGGGGGAACGGGGAGGACGAATCCATTCCATAGATCAATTAGTAAACAAACCTCCGTATACAACTGTACTCGGATTTTGAGAACTCTTAGTAGCCAGAGGGTTAATCAATTCTCCATAATCAAAATTTTGCATTCCATTATAATTCTGTTTCTTTTTTGCGTCACTTAATTAATTTTGTCACTTGTGCTTCCTCCTCAATCTTTATGTCAACCGAAATGCACCCACTGAGCACCTGCATAGCTTCATTTGAGATTATGTTATAAGATTTCGCTATTGACAATAAAGGCAACTTTTGAATCTGAAGTAATTTGTTATTGATCTTATTCAGGTCCCTGTGCCACATTTCTTTACCATAAAGCAGGATTTTCTCAATGATGGTTAGATAGATTTCTTTAACAACCTGTGTCTGAAGCTCTCAAATCGTCCTTGAAATCCTACGAACTTTGTCATAAATTTTGCAAATTTTCGATTCAATTTCGTTTAGGAGAGGAAGGAAAGATCTTTAGGTCGAAAGTGATGTTCATTCATCTAATTAATTTTCATTTATCTAAGTAATTTTGTTAGGAAGTTATTGCTTTGAAAACTATACGATTATACAGACCGACAGACAGTCAATCTTTTGGCGGATTTGGTCCAAAATTTGATAAGGACCTACATTCATGATGATAAAACCGTGTGCCAAATTTTATCCAAATGGCTATTCAAGTTTTTGAGTTATAGTGTTCACATGAACACGGACAGACGGACAGACAGACTTCCCGTAGACCGATTTTGTCCAAAATTTGATAAGGACCTACATTCATGATGATAAAACTGTGTGCCAAATTTTATCCAAGCGGCTATTCAGGTTTTTGAGTTATAGTGTTCACATTATGTGGACAGACGGACAGACAGACTTCCCGTAGACGGATTTTGACCAAAATTTGAAACCTACAAATTATGTGTAAAGATCACATTCCAGATTTCATGCTGGAAATGAAAGCATATCGTCACCTGTCGCGAAGAATGTCCACGCACAAGCCAATGAAATTGCAACAACGCATTCCGGAGAAACTCTCGCTGTTAAATCTCGCTAGCAAAAACACTGTTTGAACTGATCAGGTAAAAATTAATTAAAAAAAAAAACGAAAAAAAGATATTTAAACTGCTCTTGTTTTAAATCCGACAGAAACGTTCCAGCTATAAGCTGAAAAAAAATGAAAATTATAGAGATGTTAGAACGTCAGATAAGGAAATTTCAAGAAATCCTTATTAAAAATTACCATAAAATTTTCAAAAATTTCTCAAAATGCAGTAAATTACGTTAGAAATTCAAAACTAACTTCATTAGAACGGAAATCGTGTGCTCTTTCCGATGGTTTATCTATGGTTTTCGTACAATAATTCAAAATCATTCTATTGCGAAATTAGTGCGAAAAATCAACCAAAACAACACGACACAAAACATTAAATAAACAATTTTCTTGATTAAATATTAAAATTCGGGCTTTGAGGTGCATTGAGTCACCATTAAGTCTACATGTGTGCCGAATTTCATGGCTGTAAGTGCGATAGATTCGTCTGGGCATCGCGCGCACACACGCAAACATTGCCTTTTATGAGTATAAATCATGGTATAGATGTACCAAAATAATCAGCATAAAATTTCCTACAACTTAGATCTATACGACTTCTGCAGCACTGCTTGTTTTTAAGCTGAATAGCCGCCACTGGTCCTCTCTATTCTTGAGGATAATGAATTGGGATTTGTTCTAACTAAATTTCAAATAGTATTCTGAAGCCAAATCTCGAAGGTACGTAGTGAATTTTTGCTAATGTTCAAGTAATATGAAGCAGAAGCTTTCATTAAAATTACACTATCGTCCGCATAGGCTTGAACCAGAATGTTCGCATCCGAAGAGAGACTATTTAAGGTCTCATTGGTCTATAACAACGAAAGTGCAGGTCCCACACAAGAACCTTGAGGGACACCAATATTGTACTCTCATTGACTTCCTTCGGATAATTTACTATATCTATTTGAAAGAAAACCATGAATTTATGGAGCTTTTTGCAAGAAGCATTATAATTCGGTAAAAAGTAATTTTGAAATTTTTAATTTAATGTAACTGAACTTAATTAATTTATGTAAATTAATTTAATTAAATGTTCTTTAATTATAATTTTGTAAGAAGACAAGAAAGATGAGCTTTGCAAGAAATTAATAGAACTAAAAGAACTTTTGAGAATCTCGTATTTTAGTAATAGTTACGCAATCTGGGACCATTTGATAGAGTTGAAGGCGTTTTCAATGTCCAGTGAGGCCACACAGGCTATTTCGTTTTCTGATCCGCCATCACTAATGAACTTTCTCAAGGGCACTAATCAGGGCCGGATTATCAAATAGGCAACTGCCCAGGGGCCCCCGACGCCTCGTGATTTTTTAAATATTATTTTCAAGGTAATTTAATTTAGTGTTTTCATTTAATTTCGCAGAACTGTTTAATCGAACTTATTCAATTTAAAATCAAGCATCACTTAAATTTTAGAATATTTTTCTTAGGATATTATTTTTTATGTTTTCGAATTCGTTTCGTAAAAAATTTGTAATTCTTTCCCATTCTTTTTAAAAAAAATCATTTTTAAATTTGTAAATTTTTCCCCATTTTTTTTAAAAATCATTTTTAAATTTGTAAATTTTTTCCCATTTGTTAAAAAATTAATTTTTAAATTTGTAAATTTTTTCACATTTTTTAAAATCATTTTTAAATTTAAATTTCCCTTTTTTTTACTTGCAATATACTGAAACCAAATCTCCTGAAGGTGAAACACTTTGTTACCTCAGTTTGTCTTGATATTTGTTACTTAAAAACTGCTTATATAGGGGTTAAATGAAAAAAATATATATATGTATCAAAACAAACAAGAAACAAAAGACAAAAACTCAAAAACAACCAAGACACAATGGCAAAAAAATAGACAAAAACCATAATAAATTGAAAAATATCATAGCGAGCCGCTCGTCAGGAAGAAAAGCTCGCGTATGATATTAATATGTGCTTTTTTCTGCTAACGACAAACGAGACCCGTTAAAATATGTCGCCATCCCATCAAAAAGCACAAGGCAATTAAAAATGGAAAAATTCTGCAATAAAAGACAAATACATTGAAGATGATTTAAATATATATATATATATATTGTTTTGAACGCTGGGGAAGGGGAATGTGACCCCGAAGCTTGTATTGCCTATAGGTAGGGTTGTCATACGTCCCGTATACACGGGACTGTCACCGTATTTCACTACTCGGTTTTGTATTACTATTTGTCCCGTTTTTATCCCGTTTTCTCCCTAATCTCTGCTAGACACACCTGCGAAAAAACACGTTGTCAGTGGAGTCAATTGAAGCAATTTTGATTTGTCATTATAATTTTAAAATGACCTGCGCCCAATTTTTATAATTACGTGAAAGAAGAAAAGGATATAATTAAGGAAGTAAAATCAACTGTAAACTAGGACTGAGCTAAAAAGGATTAGCCTTGCAACTTGCTTTATTATTCTACGTGTTCATTTTATTAGATTTCTTAAACTTTATTTATTTTTATCAGAATAAAATGAACCATTACCTACCCACTTTTTTCATGTATTTTTTTTATTTAGCATTTGAACGTCCTGTATCAATGTTTGGCAATTACGGCAACTCTACCTATAGGGTCTTACAGGGCTTAATCCGGCCCTGATATCAATTGTATCATGATTCTTTCGGAAATCCTGCTGATTTTCTTTTAACATATGAGAATATCCTAGGAAACTCAGAAGTCTAGTAGTCATGATTCATCTCATGTAGAAAATAGGCAGATTGGAGCTGTTACAATTCATTAGATCTTTCCTTCCTTCCAGCCCTTTAGGGGCCTTTAGGCAACGTAAGTATCTATCTACCCCCTCCAACTTCTAAGATCATATATTTTAGTATTGATTTACTTTAATCTCTATTAGTAGTTTTATATAGTAAATTTTGACGAGCTCAAATAGTAAACTAATTAATTGCAGGTACTTTCAAGAGAATTAATTTCAGTATATTACTCATAAAAAATGCAAAGTTAAGATTTAAAACTCAAAAGAGTAAAAAAAAGGCAGGATTTTTTTTAACAAAATCTAAATGCTGCTTTATTATATGATCAGACATTTTTTTTTAAATTAGAAAGCAAAATATTTTTTAGAATCATGAAACAATGTAATATAAAACTTACAGAATGTAATTAATTAGGAATGCCGTTAGAGTAATTTTCCAAAATTTAAATGATACTTGATTTAAATTTGAATAAGATAGAGTGCACGGTCTTTGTAAATTAAATAAACACACAAAATCAACTATTCTGAAAGTACAGCAAAAATAAATAGATAAAACAAAATCTGGAGGCTACGGGGCCCCTTTAAGTTGCGGGGCCCGTAGGCAGTTTCCTATTTTGTCTATTTAATAACCCGGCCCTGCTTCCTTCAACAGGCATATACCACCAGCTAGCCACATTTGGATATCAAAGCATCGTCATTTTGAAATTTTTCCTTTTTTCCTTCGACATATTTTTGAGGTGATTTAAAGAATAGAAAGGTATGTTTTTTTTGATATTTTACTATAAATTAAAAATTTTTAATATATATAAACAATTGTTCATAATTATTTTGTACCGAATTTTTGATAATTTGTCTGACCAACGCCTAAATTTTTTTCGGAATTCAATTTTACTTGATAGTTATCTTAACCGTGGCGTTTTCAGCACAATTTAACCGAAATTGTTTTTTGAAATATATGCTCTAAATTAATTTAGGCGTTAACAAGTTAAGATTACGCGTATCTGAAAAATCTTGTTCTGGAAATCCCCTCTATCAAAGGTTTACTGATTTAAGGCTGCTATGATTGCCGAGCAATTAATACGGGGCATTTAAGTGATAAATAAATAAAACACGAGAAAAGCAGGTAGGTAATGGTTGAATTTACTCTGACAAAAAATCAATAAATTCTAAGTAATCTAATAAAATGAACTCGTAGAATAAGAACCAACGGGAGTGGTCTTCCCTAAACTTTCTCGTATACTTCTCAAAAATTTGTCATTTCCACTCCCCCTGCGTGGATAAAAAATTCGAGCTTACTCTAACCCAGAATCCAATGACTATCAGGAGGTTTTTCATTGTAGATTATAGTGATTGTAAAATATTTAGGTGACGAATCATATTCAAAGAGATGCGCATGTATTAAAACTTAGCGATATTTATTTTCTATCACACTCTAGCAAGCTCCGCTAATGCGAGGCCGTTGCGCGAGCGAAAAGAAAACAGGAGAAAATGACCTCGTTCCCTATCGCTGAATAGCTTGCGCATGCGCAGAGATTGCTTCCAGTACGCAAGTAAAAAAAATTGAATATGCAATTTGAGCGCCTTTTGTATAACCGTTTGAAGCGAAATTTGGGCACACGTCTGTAATTAATGTTAGCAACCGCCATACCAATTTTTATTTATCTAAGCCAAAGGGTTTAGGACAGGGATGGCGAACCAATGGCACGCGTGCCACTGATGGCACGCGACACAATATTTTGGGCACGCAACCGATCACAAAGTTCACTATGAAGCATTGACGGTACTATTTGACGGCACGTCTATGACATTATTAAACATTTTTTTAGAAAAAATGGCACGTTGATACATAAAGGTTCGCCACCCCTGGTTTAGGAGATATAATTTTTACAAGTATGCGATTATACAGTCCGACAGACCATCGACCCTTTGGCGGATTTGGTCCAAACTCTGATACGGACCTACATTCATGATGATAAAATTGTGCACCAAATTTTATCCATCTAGCTATTCAAGTTTTGAGTTATAGTGTTCGCATGACTGCGGACAGACTGACAGATAGACTTCCAGTAGACGGATTTTGTCCAAAATTTGATAGAAACCTACAAATGATATGCCAAGATCACATACCGAATTTCATCCCCGTAGCTCTAATACTTTTCGAGTTATCATGTTCACAAACAGACATAATTCTAAAATTGTGTTTTTCGGACTCAGGGAGGTCTAAAACGTGGGGATTCGTCAGAATCTCGAGTTCGAATTTTTTGACGATTACAGTACTTTCTCTTTGTATACTTCGTATAAGAGAAAGTAAAAAAAGATGCGAGGATAATTCTTTTTAGCCCGGTCATGTTTTAAAGTTGATATTACTTTCTTAATTATATCTTTTTCGTCTTTCACATAATTAAAAAATTGGGCGCAAGTCATTTTTAAATTATAATGACAAATCAAAATTGCTTCATTTTTCTCCACTGACTGAGTTTAGAGAGAAAACGGGACAAATAGTAACACGGGACTGAGTAGTAAAATACGGTGACAGTCCCTATATACGGAACGTATGGCAACCCTAACTTTATTTCATTGCACAAGTGTGAAGGAAATAAATGTACAATAAATGTAAATGTACAATATGCGGGAAGGGTTTTCTGGAAAGTACAGTAAACCCTTCCCACATATTGTACATTATTGTACTTTATTTCATTACACAAGTGTGTAGGAAATAAATGTAGAATAAATGTAAATGTACAATATGCGGGAAGGGTTTACTGTACTTTCCAGAAAACCCTTCCCGCATATTGTACTTTATTTCATCACACAAGTGTAGGAAATAAATGTACAATAAATGTAAATGTACAAATGTACAATATGCGAGAAGGTTTTTCTGGAAAGTACAGTGAATCCTTCCCGCATATTGTACATTATTGTACTTTATTTCATTACATAAGTGTGTAGGAAATGAATGTACAATAAATGTAGATGTACAAATGTACAATATGCGGGAAGGGTTTACTGTACTTTCCAGAAAACCCTTCCCGCATATTGTACTTTTATTTCATTACACAAGTGTGTAGGAAATAAATGTACAATAAATGTAAATGTACAATATGCGGGAAGGGTTTACTGTAATTTCCAGAAAACCCTTCCCGCATATTGTACTTTATTTCATCACACAAGTGTAGGAAATAAATGTACAATAAATGTAAATGTACAATATGCGGGAAGGACTTACTGTAATTTCCAGAAAACCCTTCCCGCATATTGTACTTTATTTCATTACACAAGTGTGTAGGAAATAAATGTACAATAAATGTAAATGTACAATATGCGGGAAGGGCTTACTGTACTTTCCAGAAAACCCTTCCCGCATATTGTATAAGTAAATGAGTAAGTCGAGGCGAGAACCCTCCAGCTGGCTTATTGCTGCGGGGGTGCTTTGAACCCAAAAAATCCCCCATGCGATAATACCCAGACTGATATATCCATAAAATAAAATCTGCGGCAAGTCTAAAGCAATCTAGATAAAAAATTCCGCGACGTGTTACCTCACAGTTGAATGGCACACGTTAAAAAATTAAATCAATTTTTATCTTTCAGTGAAATGCACTTTGCTCTACAGAAATGAACCCGTTCTTGAGAAACGGCCTGCTTTCAAAAGATTCCAAAGGGTGATTTTGCATCGTCACGGTACTGAAGTCCAACCGATAACAAGCAGCCAGTGTTTGGTGCAAGAAACGCTATCGCATCATGCCTGATAACGGGTTAAGTCATACTATTGTGACATCATAGTACAGAGAACAGATTTTATCATCTTAGATACAGTGTTTCAGTGACTTTCAAGGGTTGACAGACGCTTTGTCTAATATTTTTTTTATTATTTCATTTGATTATTTTTCACAGTGTCAGAATTCCAGTTGTAGGATTAATGTTGCCAAATTTGGACCAGCTAAACATTTTTTTAAATTTACAGTGATAGAGAAGAAATTTTAATGAAACCAGAGGGAGTGGCCTCCCCTAAACTTTCTCGTATATTTCTCAAAAATTTATCATTTCCCCTGCGTGAGTAAAAAATTCGAACCTATTGTAACCCAGAATGCAATGACTATCCGAAGGTTTTTCGTTGTAAGTTATAGCGATTGTAAAATATTTAGATGAAGAATCAAATTCAAAGAGATGCGTATGTATTAAAACTTAGAAATATTTATTTTCTATCACACTCTAGCAAGCTCCGCTAACGCGAGGGCGTTGTGCGAGCGAAAAGAAAACAGGAGAAAATGACCTCGTTCGCTATCGCTGAATAGCTTGCGCATGCGCAGAGATTGCTTCCAGCACGCAAGTGAAAAAAAAAATGAACATGCAATTTGAACGTCTTTTGTATAACTGATTGAAACGAAATTTGGGCACAGATCTATAATTAATGTTAGCAACCGTCATACAAATTTTTATTTATCTAAGCCAAAGGATTTAGGAGATATAATTTTTACAAGTATGCGATTATACAGTCGACAGACCATCATTCCTTTGGCGGATTTGGTCTAAACATTTATACGCACCTACATTCATGATGATAAAATTGTGTACCAAATTTTATCCATCTAGCTATTCAAGTTTTGAGTTATAGCGTTCACATAAACGCGCACAGACAGATTTCCCATGGACGGATTCTGTCCAAAATTTGATAGAAACCTACAAATTATGTTTAAAGGCCACATACCAAATTTCATCCCCGTAGCTTTAATAGTTTTCGAGTTATCGTGTTCACAGACAGACAGACATAATCCCAAAATTGTGTTTTTCGGACTCAGGGAGGTCTAAAACGTGGAGATTCGTCAAAATCTCGACTTCGAATTTTTTGACGATTACAATACTTTCTCTTTGTATACTTCGTATACGAGAAAATAAAAAGAAGAAGTGGAATCTTCTTTTTTTTAAAATCCACGTCAGCCCATTCACCCAAAGGGTTCTGGGTACTTTAAATGTCGACGGGGAAATTACAAAAGGTCTCAGGGCAAATCCAAAACCCGCGAAGAAGTAAATATTAAACAATCATGAAAAAGCATTTAGAAAAAAAAATCCTCCGTGCCACATAGGGAAAACAGAACAAAGTGTGAAAACAATGAAACTTAAAAATTTAACAGACTACATGAGAAATAGAATAAAAACAAACTGTAGAGGGACGAGACTCATGTTTATATGGAATGCCGCTGTTGAAGAATTAATTCAATTTCAGGAACCATTTTTATTAGATGGCTAAGTTCCACGACACAGTACATTAAAAGGTACAAGACGCAAGACAGAGAACAGCACAAGACAAGTACACAGAAAAGAAAAGAAAGAGACATCATGGGAAAAACCCGGATGGCTCTAGTAGCGCCACCTACCATGAAAAAGGTGAAGGCAGTGAATTGTAACCGGTACAAAACTAAAAATAATTGTTGTGTCTTGGAATCTTTTTTACCACGTTTTTATTAATTCGTTTTCTTGTCTGTCTGTCTGTTCGGTACAAATTTTGCAATGAATTTCAAACTAATTTCCCGATGAGCTGGAGACTTGAAACTTTAAGCATAGCTCAGAACTAGATGACAATACAATATTAATTCGCTTTCTTGTCTGTCTGTCATTTCATATTTTGCATGACGCATGCGCAGTACGTTTTTCATTATATCTCGAAAACTATTAACATTACAGACTTGGTTCTTGGGCATATGGATGGCCCATTGGATCATTGAAGCATCCCATGTTTTAGCCATATCTTTGCGCATGCGCAGAACGTTTTTCATTATATCTCGAAGGTCTCTGCGTCACGTAACTTAATTTTTCAGGAAAATAACAATTTTCTATTTATGATCAGATGAAGAGAAAATAAAATAAACCTGAAATTTGCCATATGTGTACGTCATAATCTCATCAACATGTTTAAAATCGATTGCAAAATTTCACACACACAAGACTAAAAAGCAGAAAATAATTATCTAAATAAAATAAAAAATTTAATATACCACGTTTTTAAAATGGACTAAAAAGTATAAAATAATTTCTTCTAGCCCCATACAGATTTATAACGAAAAACGTGGGGCGCATGCAATATTTAATAGTAAAGAGTCGTTGAGAAAACTCACACAGCAGTTCATATCATTTCCATTGCAATGAAATTGTTAGTGACTGAAATAAACTATTTATGTATCAATTATCTATTGCATGCGCTTCACGTTTTTTTGTTTTAAATCTGTATGGGATTATAAATCTGTATGGGGCTAAAAGGAATTATTTTATACTTTTTAATCCGTTTTAAAAACGTGGTATATTAAAATTTTTATTTTATTTAAATAATTATTTTTGTTGTTTATTTATTTCCAAAAATGCCATCAACTTTTAAGAAATACACTTTTAAGTAGAAAAATTGGTTGTTAAATTTGTGTTTTGGTCCAGTTAAAGAGATTGGTTTCCCACATTGGACCAGCAATTTCTTTAAGCACAATTAGAGATTGCAATCCGGAAAACCGGATCCGGTAATCCGGCGGATCCAGCATCATTAGATGTCAACCGGATCCGGTAAATAAAAAAATACATGAAACTGATTTCTTGAAAAAATACTCGCGTTGTTGCATGAGTAGGTACTTAAATGCGTGGTCAATAGAGTACGAGTCGTTCGACGTTGACTCACCCGCTACCACACTCGCACCTGCCCCAACACGATTTATATCCTAAACTCTCCACCTCAAAAACTGATTCAGTTGATATTATTTGAGAGGAAGAACTACACAAGAAAAAGTCTAAAACAATTGACAGCTATTTTAAAAAGGAAAACTCTGTGGAGAAGATGGTCTGTAAAGATGGTGTGGCCCTCAGTTTATTTTGTTCATCGTCAGTATTGAGATATTTGTTTTCGACAAGCGGATATCAACTTCCTAATTCACCAAACACAATAAGATGTATAGTTACAAATTTTGCAAATACCGTTAAAGCTGACTTGATTATTTAGTTCGAATATCTTAAGAAACAAGGAAAAAGATTAGCTTTAAGTTTTGTCGAATGGACTTTTCAGAAAAATCACCGATATTTGAACCTGAACGTACACCACATTACATTACATTACACCACCTGCATCCCCGTGTTTAGAGCCATTTGGCTCCTTTCCGTTTGGATGGATGGAGGTGAATTTTATTTTTTAAGAAGGGACAAAAACAAGTAACAGGTACAAGAACAAATGAAAATGAAAAAGAAACATACACTGGACAGAGCAACATAGAAAACAATACAAAATAGAAAAAAATACGTAGAGGGGAAAAAATCATAAGTAGCCGGAAGTGTGTGTCAGTCTGGGTGGATGAGTGCTCAATTATTATCCTCTACAATGAGATTGTTCTCATCACATATGAAACGCATTAGGAGTCGAAGTCGGGTTCTTGAGAAGTTGTTCGTGAGAATGTTTTTCAACCACTGTAATTTTAGTGACACCGTTGGAGTTTGGAAATGCCAGGAGAGGGTAAACGGACATTTTGTGGCATAGTGCATTGGATCTCCTTTTTCTCCGCACGAGCAGTAGTCATGTGTTCGAAGATTGAAGCGAAGAAGGTATGAAGGGAAAGGCCCGTGTCCTGTAACGAACATTATCTCTTCTCGATTCCATCCTACTGGCTTGTTTGAGGCCCTAGGCACTATATCGTGTGTACTGCGGCCAGTTTCTCCGTTATCCCAGTTGTCTTGCCAGATGCTTAGAGCAGCTGACTTAATCTCAGATTTCAGGTAGGAAAGTGACCTAGGTAGAAGGAAAGGGTCCCCTTTTGTGATGACTTCTTTGGCTAATTGGTCTGCGCATTCTTTGCCTAAATAACCGACGTGGGCTTTAAGCCATCTCAGGTGAATGTGTTTAAGGGAGAGCAAAAGGGTTTGGATTTCTAAGAAAAACGCTTTAATCTGGGCTTAATTAGAATACATGTCTCGTGTACTGCGGAACATACTGTCAGTTTGATAAAAATAACCGCCTGGAAAGCTTCGGTCTTGATTCTGACACTAATAGTGATATATACTGACGGTGCAAGCGTCATGGTCAAAGTTGGTAAACTTACGAGTTGCTATCAGCAACTGTACTTCGCGCATGGTTTACAACTAGCAGTGGTAAACATATTATATAAAAGGAATATATATAGAAAGAGAAGAGGAACACCAAGAAATAACTTCTAATGAATCAGATACAGACTACTAAGACACGAATGATACTCATGAAGAAGAAGGAGTGACAGTAACAACAACAACAGATCCTCGTAATCTTCATCTTTCAAGGGTTGAAGTAATTCCTAGATACAATGATCTTCTTCAAAAAGTGCGGAAAGTGGTGAAGTTATTCAAAAGATCGCCTACTAAATACGATATGTACCTGCAAAATATGTGAAAGAAGATACAGGCAAAGAATTAAGCCTTATTTTAGACTGCCGCACACGTTGGAACAGTCTTTTGGCAATGATAGAAAGATTTCATAAGCTGAAATTGTGTATAGATAAAGCTTTGATTGATATAGGATCTGACACAACATTTAGCGATCTAGAATGGTCGAAAATAAAAGACCTGATTGAGAGTTTGCAGCCATTGAAGTTGGCTGTTGAGGTACTATGCAGAAGAGATTCGACCCTGTTAACTGCTGAAACAACACTAGAGTTTATTTTAGAGAAGTTGGTTACTCAAGACACAATGTTAAGTGCTGATTTATCTGAGGCACTGCGTGTGAGGATAAAAGAACGCCGCACTGTAGTAACAGGAATATTAATATACTTACAGAATTCAAAAAATATGATGATGATACAAGACGAGCTGATGATATATTTATTATGCCGAAAAAAAAGTTATACGGCTAGAAATGCAAAATATCTTAGAAAGAGTTATTCAAGATGAATGCTTTAACGAAAACACAGATAATATAGTAGAAAATAACTTCGATTCATCGTCATTTGAAAATGATTTCACATTACAGAAAGAATTACAGATGCAAATCCAGCAAGATATGAAAACCTATAGCATAAATACCAAAAAAGAGAAAGATTTTGAGAAAATATTAAAAAAAAGAAATGATTGCATATGAAAGTGAAGGAGTTCGAAGAAAATACTTGTCCTCTATTCATGAGTATTTGTTAATAATAAAACCAAGTGTAGAAGCAGAAATGGCCTTCTCGGCCGCTGGTTATATTCGTAGCTCTGTAAGAAGTCGATTGGCAGATGACACAATTAACACTATTTGTTTCCTACGATCCTTTTTTCAAAACCAAAAGCGATTTTTTTTATAATTGTTTTACTTAAAATAATAATTTAAAGTAAGTATATTAAAAAATAAGAAGTTTTCAACTCGTTATTGAGATAATTGTGCCATTGATTAAACAGATTCATGACGACTGTCATAATTATAAGAAAGAGACTGCTTGGCTTGCCTAAATTACCTAATTGTTGTGATCTCAGTTGATAAGATTTATTTAGTTAGATTTAATATAAATTAGTTACATAATGTAATGTTAGTTACATTACAAGATATCATTGATGTCATTTCTGAAATCTAATAAGTGAGACTGAACTTAACCGCCCGTCATTATCTAATTATTACTAAACTAATATAGCAATTACAATTTAACTAGTTACACTATACTAAATTTTTATTGTTGATTCATACGTAAATATTGATTGATTATAACAGTGTAAATAAAGTTGATTTCATAAGAAATAAACCTTTTTTGATAAACTTTGTAGTACGTTCAATTGATCATCTTTTATACAGTTGATTTGGGAATGAAAAGGCAAAATAGTTTTGATGTGACCAATCCGGCCGGATCCGACCGGATTGAAATTAGTGCCGGGTTGCAATCCCTAAGCACAATAAAAGCAAAAATATTTTCTGATTCTTAAATTCACATCAACATATCATGTATGAACATGATGTGTATGGCATTTTATGCACTGTATCATTTCTTCTTCTTCCTTTGTTTCCTTACGTATGATACAAAACAACTTAACCATGGTTTTGTTGTTTTCGAACCAACATTTAATGTCCTTTTAGTAATGTCCTTTTATTTATTTGCTTTTGATTGTTAACACATGAAATTAAAGAAATAAAAATCTATTTTAATTTTAAAACAATTTTTACTGCGTTAGCTGTCTCTTGTGCTAATCCATCGCTGTGCCAAATTTGGTCCAGGTAAGTCAAACGGTCTGGGCGTGCATAGAGTAGATATAACGAACAGAATTACTTTTTTAACGAACGAATTGCTTTTTATAAATAAATAAATAAATATATATATATATATACTTTTAAAAATAGTCTGCAGAATAGTGCGCGATTATAAATATTTTGCTTTCTTTTTTTAAATACTTATAGCATCAACTATTGAAATACGACAAATATAAATTAAAAACCATATAACATCTTTATTATTGGTATAATATAATTGTATAAATTAATAAACAAAAGCATCTGAAGATTAATCTTTTCTTTGGGAAGATAATTAACAATAATGAAGTATCAAGTTGTTTCAGAAGTAATATTAAGCATACTACACAAATACTTATGCAGAAAATTATATTTGGGAACTTTTCCGTTTTAGACACAGCACTTGGTGTCTGTTTTGGTGATTTGTTTCAAAACAATACTTTACTAGCTCGTATAAATGAAATATTCTTCAATATGTTAGATGTTATTTAAAAATGTATGCCTTCTGATTATTGTAAAAATAATAAGTTTGTTAAAAAAAATGTCTTTCTTGTATGTTTTTAATTTAAAATGCAATAAATAATTGCTTTTTTTACGAAACAAAAACCTTGAAACTTATTAGCACGTTTATCCCGATATGCATTCGAATGGTTTGTATGCAAACTGATAAATTGTTCTGAAACTATGCATATATAAGATTTCATAGCATCATTGTTTATTATTCAAAACAAGGAAGAACAGAGCTGTCGTCCTCTAAAATTCTTCATACAACTTTTGATTTTATGGAATTTTGCATTTGCACATTTTCAAAGTGTGAATAATAATGAATTTCATATTTCTTAACTAATGTTTAGAACGTTTAAAATTGGGGCAATCTTGGCTTAAACTCTGTTCCTCGTCTTCATCAATTTCAGAATGATATATTTCATGCCGAAGAAGTCAGGCATAAAATTGTGATAAAGCAGAAGCTGTAGCATATGAGCAGGACAGAGCATGAAAACAGACCAAGAATGCATAAAAGGTAAAGTCAATCGATCTCACCTCGAGATATCTCACCCCACAGGGCATCTGGACACATAGTCCGTCAGTACAGATACAGAAAAAGAGTAAAGAGGGAATAATAATCCATCCTCACACAAAAGCAACACACACACACACACACATATATATATATATATATATATATATATATATGTGATAATTTAATTTTTTAACTTTCCTAAATAATCTTAACGACACCTCATTTTAAATACTTCTACTTTCATCATAATTAACGGACTACAACTTTCTTTAGAAGTCACGAGGTTCTAAAAGGGAAAATTCCCTCTTCTGAGTACTTAAGCGTTCTGCGCATTCTTTTCTGCCCTTTTTTCACGCCAGCATGTAATCATTCAACAACAACGCGCCGGGCGGACGTAAAAACTTCTAAATTCTGGTCATGGAGCTGCAAATAAATGAAATACTTTTAGCTATGAAGAAATAAAACCTGATGCATAAATAAAATGAAGATCTAAACAAAATTCGTCTTTTCCTTGAATTGAACAATGGACTGCCTTTTCTCCTTTTATAAAGCCTGATCTTACATATATATATATATATGAAAGATCAGGCTTTAAAAAGGTGAAAGGCAGATCATTTTGATCATACAAGAGACCATTTTTGTTTAAATCTTCTTTTATTGAGGCATCAGGCGTTATTTCTTCATAGGTAAAGTATTTAATTTTTACGTAGCTCCATGACCAGTATTCAGAAGTTTACGCCCGAGCGGCGTGTTGTTGTTGAAGCTTACATGCTCGCGTGAAAAAAGGCAGAAACGAATGCGCAGAACCTTAAGTACCCAGGAAAGGGAATTCCCCTTCAGAAACTCGTGATTTGAAAAGAAA
Organism: Araneus ventricosus; assembly: GCA_013235015.1. NCBI lineage: Eukaryota > Metazoa > Arthropoda > Arachnida > Araneae > Araneidae > Araneus > Araneus ventricosus. The sequence continues at coordinate 280,465 of BGPR01001000.1, read as the reverse complement.
GTTGTGGTGCGTTAATTATGATGAAAGTGGAAGTATTTAAAATGAGGTATCTTTAAGATTATTCAGGAAAGTTAAAAAATTAAAATATCACATATATGTAAGATCAGGCTTTATATAAGGAGAAAAGGCAGTCCATTTTCATCAAGGAAGAGACGAATTTTGTTTAGATCTTCATTTTATTTATGCATCAGGTTTTATTTCTTCATAGCTAAAGGTATTTCATTTATTTGCAGCTCCATGACCAGAATTTAGAAGTTTTTACGCCCGCCCGGCGTGTTGTTGTTGAAGCTTACATGCTCGCGTGAAAAAAGGCAGAAACGAATGCGCAGAACGCTTAAGTACCCAGGAAAGGGAATTCCCCTTCAGAAACTCGTGTTTTGAAAAGAAAGTTGTGGTGCGTTAATTATGATGAAAGTGGAAGTATTTAAAATGAGGTATCTTTAAGATTATTTAGGAAAGTTAAAAAATTAAAATATCACATATATATATACACAAGTGAGAAATTAACATAAGAGAAACGCCAATCACAGAACTCATCGAAATCTACATGAGCTCCATGGCGCACTAGAGAACTGAAAATTCGAACCCGATCTCCAAGGGCTGAGAGATAGTATGCGGCAGGGTTGCATCACAGAATTTATTCTTTTTTTCGCTCCCGTTTTTAAGAAATGATTGAATTGCAGCCGTAGAGATCGATCGAAACTTCGGAGGTTTATTTTCATGCTGGCATAAATAATGCTGCTTTAAGTTTTTTCGTAATAATGTAGCATCGCAATCAAAACAACGAATTTTATCTACATAGGCAGCCATCTCAAAGTAAAAACCACGTGTTATTTCCAGAAACCAAAAGCTCAGTGCCAGAAATGAAACGCGTAGAAAACATCGGCCGTGACCAATACCAATACCTACTTCAAGCGAAAAAAGCAGTCACTATGTCAACTAGGGAAGCCCATATTCAGCATAGGGAAGAAAGAAGGGGGGAAACGATAATTTCGGGAGGGCGAGAGGATTGCATATTTTAGCAATGTGCGTTATATAATAATTATTAAGTTCTTTTGAAAGTGTGATTAATAACTTTGATATTTTTCATGACGGGATTTATTTTATGAGCACATGATAAACTTTATTACAAAATAGTCTGCAGACACTGTCCAAAATCTGCGACATACGACGCAGCGTCGCGGTGATTCTGCCACTGGGTATATATATATATATATATATATATATATATAT
>BGPR01001000.1:238880-258968 GCA_013235015.1 Araneus ventricosus | reverse complement strand
TTTGTTTTTTTATATAAAAAAAAAACCGAAAACCTGTTATTTCAAACACCAGTTATTTTGAGCGGTTATAACCGCCAGGTTAAACCGGACGTGGAAGAAACCTCAATAGCCGAAAACCGGTTATTTTCGCATTAACCGCCATCCCTAATGTGCAAGCATTTTTAATAACGGACATAAAAATTTGGCGGGCCGATATATATGATTTATTATGGAACTGAATAAGGACTCAAAAGAGATTTTAAAAATTCTTTAATACTAATTCGATGAACGAAGTTGTGACTACATTTTTAAGAGTTTCTGATAACCTGATTCGAACCTGGATGTATTGATTATACTGTTAGACTACTATTTTAAATTATTATACTGTTATTTTAAAATCTGAGGCACACCAGATAAAACCTCTAAAAATCGTAACGAGCCAGATGTATGAAATTTGGCACGCAGTCCTTACACCTAAATTGTAGAGTTGCGTCAAATTTCAGATCCAGTATGTTGATGGGAAGGGGTTAAACTCCGAAATACATACCCAGTATTCATCACTATGGTATGAAACTTTATTGTTACGAAAATCGTCTTGTGTGTACGGTGAAAACAGTCCAACAAGCAGGTAGCGGAGAATAACACTTTATTCTCAAATATTGCAGAGAACACGAAGCGCAGGTAACAGCACTTGCACAGATTAGCAACACAAACAGACAGCAATTCACTAATAAGAACAGCAACAGCACTTTCAATACCTCTCAGCGTCTATCAGCTTACTAGTTCGCACAGCGGATAAAGATAGATTCCAAAGACGTTCGCACTCCAAAGGCCATACCATTCGATCAATACTCTCTATTCTCTGTGATCCAAGCACGATCCTTTTATAGTCTCCTCGACAGGCCGTGACGTCACATGAAATCATCTGGATAAATCCGGATCCCGATATATCAAGAAAATTCCAGCATTTTTGAGGTCCCACCTTTCGTCGCCAAAATGGTCGCCAAGTTAAGGCTAATATTGCTGAGAAGAGACTTTCCATAAAAAACCCGCATATTTGCAAATATTATATATTGCAAACCCGCATATCACTAAAAACCTGTTTTTAGTGAGCCCCTACTACTCAAGAGATATTAAAAATATAAATAAATCTTTAAAAACCTGTTTTCAGTGAGCACCTACTACTCAAGAGATAACTACTTGCCCAATCTGGTAACCCTTGGTCCAACGTTCTGCTCTGCAGAGTGTTGCATTCTGTGCGTAAAGTATTTATTACGCAACGTATATTAATATTGCGTAATAAATATGCTATTATTTTTAACATATACATTACGCAATTTACAGAAAGAATGCCAGCCTAAAAACGCTATAATGTTAAAATGAATTTTTGTAGATATACACAGATCTACAGTAAAACATTGTTTATACGTCATTTACACTTTTGCATATTTCAGAGACCCGACTGAACAATTGCAATGACAACGTACTTTGTTTAAACGACGCAAATATTCGGTCATACATAATGTGACCATACTGTTGCAAAAGTCTATCTGTGGGTGTATGGTGTAAACAGTCCAACACACAGGATAATGGAGAATGAAGATTTATTTACAAATATGCAGGAAAACACGTAGCACAGGTACAGGAAACAATAGTTCTTGCACAGATTACCAATGTAAACAGGCAACAATTAATAGGTAATAACAGTTCAGCACTTTGTTATCTAACAACACAAACAGTCGGCAAGTAACTACTAACGACAATAACTGCACTTTCAATAGCGCTCAGCTCACCAGCTTCCTAGCTCGCACTGCGGAAGAAACTCTCAAGTCGTTCCCAATGGATCAACACACCTACCGCTCGGCGTCCAAGGCTATCCCAGTTGACCAACAACAACTTCCGTTGTCCAAGCGCTCTCTTTATAGTTTCCCCGGCAGGCCGCGACGTCACATGGAATGATCTAGCACATTCGTGGCGTATCTTCTCTCCTAATAGAGATATCGAGAAGATTCCAGCGCCTTTGAGATCCCATATTTCGTCGCCAAGGTCGCCAAATTTTCACCAAGTCTCCAAGATGGTCGCCAAGGTCAGGAGTCCAGACGTGGCTACTATACGTCATCTCATACTTACCCCTGTAAAACTGTCTTCCCAACCATAAGACTCACATTGCTAGGAAGTGACTTTCTATTTTTGTAACAATACGTCCCGTTTTGAACGAGACAGTCCCGTTTTTTGGTAGCCTGTCCAGTTGCTCCCAAGAACAGCTTCGGGACGCCCAAATGTCCCGCTTTCAGAAAGAGAGCAACCTAAGATAATAATTTCAAACAAAAAATCTCACGGTAACACACAAAATCAAAAAAATCCGACGGTAATGTCTAGTAGCCCGGTGATGACGGAGCATGCGCTATACGTGTCACACATATGTAAGTTTGTCAGAAGCCTCCCATCCCGCACTTAGTTCTCACTTCACTACACCGCATGGAGTGACAGAATGAAACACTGGGAATAATTAAACTGAAAGTCGTTGGGTGGAACTGTTCAAACCCTTTCACTCCAATGATTTAAGTCATACGAACTTTCGTATAATTATTGAATATATTCTACGTCTGCCCGGCACTAATGCACTCGTAGAAAGGGTCTTTTTTCTTATGAATAAGTTATGGACGAACTAGGAAACACAATTGCAAGTCGCAGTTTATAAAGCAACGTTAATTACCAAAGGACATTTTAAAAAATCCTGACAAGATTTTTATTCTTTTAATAAATCATCATCAAATATACCGCAGCAAAAATGTATTCTTTAAAAAATGCAAGATCACAAGAATTATTTATTTTCACGTGTTTATTCCTGTTCTTTTTATTAATAAACTAGCTGTAACCCGCGACATCGTGCGCGAAGAATTTGAAGTATTCAATTTTTTAAATTCACGAATGTAAATGTTTCGTTACATGTTGAAAGGGAAAATTAATAGTTTTGACGGTTGATAATACATTATTGGATGACTAACAGGAGTGTTTGCTGTTATAGTTAGGTAATTTGTTTATCTATGCTAACATACTTTTGTATACCACGTTTTTTTGTTTTACGTTTTTTGCACGGATGTAGAGGTTTTGTGGTCTGGATACACGTGAACACACCACATATGTTGCCTATGGGAAAAATATGGTTTTCCAAATGTACGCCTGCCCATTTGAGTGTCTGGTCCTGAGCCTACCTTTTGAAATTGGATGGCAAATCCTTCGGTATTATCGGAATGCGTGAAATTAAAACACTCTCTCGTTTTTAAACACTCTCACGACGTTTAGACCTAGGTGTGCAATTTGTAACCGTGCGCAGTCTCGGTAGATCGAGGTTACGTATCAATAGACTGGCACACCGACTTTTAATATCAGCTTGTCGGAAGGTACCCCTGACAATTCTAAGGAGTTCAAGAACTCTACAGGATATGATGTTACTTGTAACATACATTTTTTTTATTTATCTGACTTAAACTTTCATTAATCAGTGCCAAATTTACTAATTCAACAACCATTCTCTATTCCCCATATATTCTCCGTTACTGTAAATTACATCATTGTACTCAATGGTATCATCAGGCCCTTATAATCTGTGTACCATCCATCATGCTAAATGTCATCCACTTCTACCATTTAAAAGAATGCATAAAACAAAATACTATATCGTCGCATATTTTCCTTTAGTTATAATAAAATTTAGTTTCTAAATTTTAATCTAAAAACTCTTACAGCTACATTATATCTATCAATAGATTTCTGTCCCGGCGTCAATTTATCGACATCTTCTTGAATAAAATCTGATATGGAAAAATATAAATCACTAAAATTAAATAGACTGCAAACTCGAAAAATGAAAATCAAGCGTCGAGTTGAGTAATTACATTTATTATTCCATTAATAAATTATTTGTTTATTTTCTCTGAAAGATCACATAATCGCGGCTTTCTTTATGATCACGTGATGTTTGACATTCAAAATAAGTTACTCCACGTGTAGTTTGGCCGTGAAAGCGTAACAAACAGACAGACACACTTTCTCATTTAATGTATTATTAAGGATTTATTATTTCTTCGGAAACGCAGGTAAAAATGACAGGTGATATGAACTGCAGTGATTTTTTAATCTAATTAAATAAGCTTTAGAATTCTTTAAGAACCAATGAAAACATTGCCAAACAATATTTGAAAAAAAATAAACAGAAAAAATAATAGCAAAGTAATTACACCGTTGCCTAGCAACTCATCAGTATCAATTCTAGTATCATTAAATTTGATTTATTTTAAAATCGTCTGCGTGTCAACGTTTTTTTTTAATTTTGAAAAATTAATACAAATTGAAGGAAAAATGTCACAGATATAAAATTGATATCATTAAAAAGGTAAAAATTTGAACTTTAAGATGGTATAAAAATACTTTTCGGAGGATAATTTGCTCCGAACTTACAGCGGAAAAACGGTTTCGGTTACTTTTTAATTAACTGACTGTTTAATTAACTTTAGCGCTTTAAAAAGTTGACAGTAATCTTACCCTAGTCTTAATTAATAAGTTTTCAAGGTTTGGTTGAAATCAGTGTCGTAGTTTAGGAGGAGATGTGGAACATAGATACAAAAATACATACAAACATACAAACCCACAATGACTTTTATTTATATTAAGATTGTTAAACAACGATAAATACTTCACACTGAATGTTGTTCATCAAGAGGTTTTTGGACTAAAGAAATATCTAAATAATATGTAAATAAAAAAATATTTCCTGTCATAAAAGATATTGTCCCGTGTCCATCCAACCGGTTCAGGCCAACCGTAATGGCATCAGGCGCGAGGACACGGGGCGGCGTTCTGTCATAAAAGATATGTTTATTTTCCTTCATTCAATCAATGTTAAACATTTCTCTCGCATATATATCTATTTAAACACGTGAAATTTGACTGGAAATCTCTCGAATGAAGAGGCAATTTGCACCCGTCGTACCATGACGGGTATTTTCTAGTATTAACTAAAAATTAAAAACATCCCGTTTTGAGAGAAAAGATAAATGGCGACTTTACTCATACGTCGTTTTCCTTCTTTCTAAATTTGTTAATTTTCTGCACCAGTCATTACTTCTCCGTTCCGATTACTATAAGCTTATTTTAATTGAACACCTTCCTGCGTGCACAGAATTGGTATAAAATAAGAAATGTAGAATTAGTACTCAAGATATGGAACAAATGTATAATTTTTCCTCACTTTTACAATAATGTTTTTATTTTAAAATTCCATTATCGTTTCCAATACTGTGTAATAAATTACAAGTACTATCTTTATTATAATTTCGATTATACGTCTTTTAATTTATACTTCGTTCCACGCCATTCCCTTGAAAGACGTATAAACTGTGCTGTACCGTTATATAGAAAACAACTGTTGTTCGATGAAAACGTATCGCAGTTAGATGAAATTGCGCAATACTAAGACCTTACGGCCATAAAACACTGTATCAAACACGTAATAGGCAACATGTATGGTGATTCTGTCTGTATCTATTACCTCAATGATTCAGTCTCACCTACTGGAGAAGGTTGCGACAGAAATGTTTGACCAGCTGTATTCACGCTTATGTAAAATCACTTTTTTTGCAGCTTAAGGTTAATGTCATGGACAAAATGATAAAGTTCGTTCCCTTTTACCGATTCGATCCACGACTGAGTACGGATCTAGAATTTTTGCGTTAAGACAACCTAATGGTACACTTTACTCCTGTGCCTGCAACCATTCAACTCTAACCCCACACACTAAATTTGATTGAGGTAGATTGCTGGTTGAGGTTTTTATATGTGTTTCATGTTTGTAAAGATAGGGTTTTGTTATCCATCATTTCCTCATGTGCTGGAGTTGCGGTTTAAGGTTAAAGTCATGGACAAAATGATAAGGTTAGTTCTTCCCTTTTACCGATCGACGACTGAGTACGGATCTAGAATTTCTGCGTTAAGACAACCTAATGGTACCCCTTACTCCTATGCCTGTAACCATTCCGCTCTAACCCCACACACTAAATTTGATTGAGGTAGATTGCTGGTTGAGGTTTTTGTATGTGTTTCATGTTTGTAAAGATAGGGTTTTGTTATCCATCATTTCCTCATGTGCTGGAGTTGCGGTTTAAGGTTAAAGTCATGGACAAAATGATAAGGTTAGTTCCCTTTTACCGATCGACGACTGAGTTCGGATCTAGAATTTTTGCGTTAAGACAACCTAATGGTACCCCTTACTCCTATGCCTGTAAACATTCAACTCTAACCCCACACACTAAATTTGATTGATGTAGATTGCTGGTTGAGGTTTTTATATGTGTTTCATGTTTGTAAAGATAGGATTTTGTTATCCATCATTTCCTGATGTGCTGGAGTTGCGAAATGTAGCACAGTTGGGTGCTCACTTTGACAGTACAGTATTTTAATATGTCAAGAATTTATATGCCATTTAATCGAATAACTTTAATTCGAATTTTGATTTCATTTGAGAGGCGATTTCTGGTAGTGAATCTGAAGCTTTCATGCACAGGGAGATTTAAAACAATGAGGTTCACCTAATTCACGAGGTTAAATGTTTTGATGATTAAAATGCTTTCTATTTATACACTTTGTATACGATAAAGAAACCCAACCAGCATGAGTGGTCTCCCCTAAACTTTCTCGTGTACCTCTCCCAAAAGATGCTGTCTCCCCTCCCCCGAGTGGATAAAAAAAATTCGAACATAATGTAACGCAGAATCCAATGACTATCAGAAGGTTTTTCATTATAGATTAAAGTGATTGTAAAATATTTACGTGAAGAATAATATTCAAAGAGATGCGTGTCGATGAAAACACACATTGCTTCCACTCTTAACGGCTCAAGGACAAAGTGACGTAATCCTTCCGCGTGCACAGAGATTGCTACCAGTACGCACGCGCATGGAGACTAGGATTTACAAAACTGAATATGTAATTTGTACGCCATTTTTTTAATCGATTGGAACGAAATTTGGGCACAGATCTATAATTAATGTTAGCTATCGTCATACCAATATTTATTTATCTAAGCCAAAGGGTTTAGGAGATATAATTTTTACAAGTATGCGATTATACAGACCGACAGACAGTCAACTTTTTGTCGGATTTGGCCTAAAATTTTATACGCACTACATTCATGATGATAAAACTGTGTACTAAATTTTATGCATCTACCTATTCAAGTGTTTGAGTTATAGTGTTCACATGAACGTGGACATACAGACAGACGGACTTCCCTTAGACGGATTTTGTCCAGAATTTGACAGAAACCTACAAATTATGTGTAAAGATCACATACTAAATTTCAACCACGTAGCTCTAATAGTTTTCGAGTTATCGTGTTCACAGACAGACATAATTCCAAAATTGTGTTTTTCGGACACAGAGAGGTCTAAAACGTGGAGATTCGTCAAAATCTCGAGTTCGAATTTTTTGACGATTACAATACTTTCTCTTTGTATACTTCGTAGACGAGAAAGTAAGAAATCAAACGAAATCCGAACCTCTAGCTCGAAACACTGCAAATACAATTTTGGAATTATGTCTGCCTGTCTGTGAACACGACAACTCGCTAACTATTAGAGCTACGGGGATGAAATTTGGTATGTGACCTTTACACATAAGTTGTAGATTTCTATCATATTTGGGACGAAATCCGTCTACGGGAAGTCTGTCTGTCTGTCCGCGTTCATGTGAACTCTATAACTCAAAAACTGGAATAGCTAGATGGATAAAATTTGGTACACAGTTTTATCGTCATGAATGTAGGTCCGTATAAATTGTTGGACCAAATCCAACAAAGGGTTGAATGTCTGTAGGTTTGTATAATCGCATACTTGTAAAAATTATATCTCATAATACCTTTTACTTAGATAAATAAAACTTGATATCACGTATGCTAACATTAATTATAGATCTGTGTCCAAATTTCATTCCAATCGGTTAAAAAAATGGCGTCCAAATCGTATATTCAATTTTTTTTAATCCGATTCTCCATGCTCATGCTTACTGGTAGCAATCTCTGTGCACGCGGAAGGATTGCGTCACTTTGTCCTTGAGCCGATAAGAATGGAAGCACTGTGTGGTTTTTTAATCGGCTCGCATCTCTTTGAATATGATTCTTCACCTATATATTTTACAATCACTATAATCTACAATGAAAAACCTTCTCATAGTCATTGGATTCCGGGTTACAGCAGGTTCGAATTTTTTGTATCCACGGGGAGGGGGGGGGGACTTCCCCTTTTTGGAAAATTTAACAAAAAAGTTTAGGGGAGCCCCCCCCCCCTGTTTTTTTTTTTTTATCAGCACGCAAGCATCCATCTATATGTTGCAAATAGATTGAATAAAACTTTCAATATGTATCCTGGTTGCAACGACATGCATTAGAGTTTCGATAGAGTTTTGTCTTGTTACCAAGATTTTAGGAGACCAAATTGGGTAAGTTGCTTAAGGCAACACTGGGCATTTAAGGCTTAAAATGCAAGCAACATAAATATGTGTCACTGCGCAGGTCAAGTTAACTTTCATAACATTGTTTCATGACATAACGAGTAACCTCCAGCAAATCACATTTACCTTAAAAACCTTCACCTTTGTTATAAAACGCTCAGCAGATGCAAGTTATTCAAGCAGAAGCGATCAGAATTCTCGTAGTATAAAACGTGAAAAAATATTTTTCCTGTCTGAGATACAATCTGATGTTAATTCTTCGGTTTCAGATAAAGAGTGAGATCCTATCTAACTATAAATAATTTCAGCGTTTCTAGGCATCAATGGGAATGTCTTCATTTTGCGCTGTTTTTATCTCATTATGTAATAACTTTTGCAAGTTTCTTAGATGACCTTGCGGAGGTTCAGCAGATAAGCAAGGATTCAAGATTCTTGAATTTTACATCAGTAGTAAAAGTTATATAAATAGATACTTAGTGTGTCCATTCCAGTCTAACTGGCGGCAAGGTGTATAATTAGATAAAGGTTTTTACCTTGCCTAAAAGAAAACTTTAGATAACATATGGCAGAAGCGCAGATTTACAATCAAGTTTTCTGCAACGGCATGTTCCAGTTGAGAAATTGCACATTAACCACAGAATACTAGTGTCCAAATGTTAAGCAAAGGACCGAAAATCAGATAGCTGAAAACTATTTATTTAAAACTAGTAATAATTTTACAGACAATTCATGATAAGCGCAGATTTACAATCAAGTTTATTTTGTTTCTTTTGCTGCAGCAGCATTTTTCAGTTAGGAATTTGCACATTATCCACACAATTCTGGTGTTCAAAAGTTCAGCAACGAAATGAGAAAAGCCGATAACATGAGTACTATTTATTTAAAATTTATAATATTTTTGCTGATCATGAGGTAGACTGAAAGGCATCAGTTAAGAAATATACAAGGAAAATGCTCAGTAAACAATTAATTAATACCCAGTAGTGGCCGATGAAAACGCATCACTTCCATTTTTTGAGGAAAATGTTCAGTAAACAATTAATTAATACCCAGTAGTGGCCGATGAAAACGCACCACTTCCATTTTTTTTAGGAAAATGCTCAGTAAACAATTAATTAATACCCAGTAATGGCCGATGAAAACGCACCACTTCCATTTTTTTGAATATGATATTAAAAATTTAAATAGGACAAATATAGTACTGTTTATATCATTTGTCAAAGAGAAGTTTTGCGCAAAAACCAATTTGAGTCTACATTTGATTGGTAGATATTCCAAGATGTCACTCAAGAACAAAGTGCGTTTATATAAACAAGCAATCAGGCCCATTCTCATGAACGCATCTCCAGTCTGGGGGCTGCAGTTAAAACTAACCTCAACAAAGTGCAAGTAATTCGCATTATAATAAATACGCCCTGGTACGTTAGGAACTCGGTTATCCAGTCTGACTTGAGAGTATAGAAGCTGGAAGAACACGTACAGTGTGATATTGTCGTAATCTAGAGGGACAAAATTATTTAGTCCTAAAACTTCAGTGGGTTAAATAAACGGTTAAGGTTTTTTTATGAAATATAAAAGCACGGTAAAGGTTTAAGATATATATTTTAACATAACTATGCATACTAATTTTTAATTTTTTGGTCATTCACTGTGTAATCTGAATAGGCACCTTTAACACTTTAACACTACACCGCGGTCTCTAGAGCTCATGTGTGGCTCCTATCCGGGTTGGTATAGATGTAGGTGGACTTTATCGAGTTGCAAAAAAAAAATTACAGCAAGAGAAGAATGACAATGAAGAATTTACAAAGCTGGTGTTAACACATAGAATTGACAACAAAATTAAGGAATATATACAATATCTTGAATAACACGGAATGAATGAAAGAAAAATTATAAATGTAGATGATGTCGAACAACATGAGGAAGCTTACATCAATGCACAGGTTTTGAGTAACGTATTAGAGATGGGTAGCCATTGCGTGTTAATTGTGGAATACAATTAATAGAAAGATTACTATTAAAGATTTATGAGAAAGGAAGGACTTAGTATATTCATTGTATTGAATGCAGGATAAGCTAGAGTTATTGTACAATGGCAGGTGAGTACTTATTCCACTCGCATTATGTTTTCATTGTCTATTATGAATTTGATCATGTTTATTATTCTTTTTCTTGAATTCGGATTCTCCAGGATTCTTTGGTGCCACAGACTTTCCAGTGAAGTAGAAGGTCTCCTAATATGCCAAGAGAGAGTCAATGGGCAAGATGTCGCATAGTGGATGAGATCGCCGACTTCTCCGCAGGCACCACTCATACTAAATAAATTTTCGTTAGAGCAATTTTCACTTGAAAATCTCCGCTTGTATCTATTTTGTTCTCTCTCACAACCCCGCTTCACAATTATTTCCAGATTTCTTAGGTCTCTTGTAAATTATTACCTCTTCTTGCACTTTGCACAATCGCGTAATAGTGTGATCCATTAGATAGATATTGCAATTTTGTTTCTGCGAAGCTTTCTGTTGTATTGACGTCATTCGGATAGCACAACTGTTTTGCCGCTTTAATTTTATGATAAGCTGGATACATGCTCTTATGTATTTTGTTTGTTTGCTGCCGTATTACATTATACTGACATGTAGATAAATTTACTTAAGCCATCAAAGCTAGCGTTTGGTCTTCAGAAAGACCACTTTGCTTTGGGCTTGAAAAACGCTTCCTCGCTTTTTTTTTTGTTGTAGTACCTCTCGTGGGAGAAAAACAGCACAATTTATTTACAATTGCTGCTGAATCTCTTTCGCCTTCTCTGCGAAGCAGTACTTCAGCCGCCATCGATATCTCTTCCTGGCTTGATGTTGTTAGATGACTCCTTCTCTGTTATAGTTAACACATAGCATAGGAGGAGTCATTTAATTAGATAGAAAGTCCGAATCTCGTTATCACACACTGGCGTGAGTCATGGCAGCCAACGTGCTAAGGTAACGTAGGAGTTGACAATCGATGGCAAAAACTTTAGTGGTGAAGGTTTGTCCATATGTGATTACCTGTGCTGACAGTGCCGATTCACACCAAGAATAAGATCACCTATAACAGTTTTGTGTATCTGCTCCCACTTACAAAACAAACATGCTCTTAACTCAGAAGGATTCCAAGAATGATCAGGGATTTAATGTAAACGCCTCCTTAGCATATCCTATGCATGTTTAATCAGATTCAAGTAGGGTGATCGCGATGTCCATGACATAAGAAGCAGAGTTCGAGATGAAGCATAAGAAGTTAAGATGAACCATGCCATAAGAAGCAGAGTTTGAGATGAAGCATAAGAAGTTAAGATGAAACATGCCATAAGAAGCAGAGTTTGAGATGAAGCATAAGAAGTTAAGATGAACCATGCCATAAGAAGCAGAGTTTAAGATGAAGCATAAGAAGTTAAGATGAACCATGCCATAAGAAGCAGAGTTTAAGATGAAGCATAAGAAGTTAAGATGAACCATGCCATAAGAATCAGAGTTTAAGATCGTAAGCATCGGCTGACAACACAAGCCGTCTGAACTTGGGCTGTAATAACTCGGAATGCAAACCCCTCCCTAACATGTCCCATAGCTGTTCTTTGTGGCATGTTCCTTCACTTTGATACTAGTTCCATTGACTGTCGCTGGCTTCCTTCAAGACGTCCTATTATCTCCCATCGATTCAGATGATGTTGTATACTCACTTTTTTAATAATTTGACTATTTTAATGTTTCCTCTGACACCTGAAACGCGAATCCAGAATCGGAATAAAAAATAAGTTTTTTCATATCAAGCACGTTTTATTTAAAAGCATATCGCTATACTAGTTTTCCCTGATAGGCTAGTTTTTCCCAAGAATGCACCTGTCGTGTATGTAAATTTTGCAGTTATACTTTGTTTTGTATTCTGAGTATAGTATTTTTCCCATTAGTTGCTTAACATTTGGGCAGATATATCTGCTTATATGGCACATTTTTTAACATTTTCATGCACACACCCGTATGAAGCTCCGACTCGTAGTTCAGGAAGCTTCAACATAACGAGCCAAACAATTGACCAACAGGCCCTCTCAGACCGAGCCCGCACGATAGTGAGGGTTAGACATTAGCTTATATTTCTCCATCCTAGTTAGTTGTACGCAGTAAATGTCGAGAAAAATGATTATTCTTGTTTCCAGAATATCCTCCAAATTTATTTTTCTCATTAGATGTCAGATACTGTCCATTTTTGAGATGTAGTCAGCGTTTAACCCATTGGTGACAAACATACGTCCTGTCTTAAAGTGTCAAGGAGTAATAAATATAAATAGAGAGTGTTTACTTTTATAATATAGACTAGAAGATTTGTGACAGTCTAAGACGGGCTTTTAGCTTGCCAACCATATCTCAGAACAGATTCACTCATGAAAGATGTAATACAAAATCACATACACTTTGGAAAATTTTAGCAATAACGTCCATCCGATACTTTGAAGATCCCATAATTTAGTAAAACGGTCTGTATTTATAAAGTTTCCCAACATTCAGAGGAAAAAAAGGCTTACACAAAATAAAAAAATAAAAATATGCATTCAAATAAAAACTAATTACGAAAACTGAATTAAAAACAATTAGTTAAAGACTTTAAACAATCAAACCAAAACTAATTACGAAACCTGGATTAAAAACAATTAGTTAAAAACCTTAAACACTCAAATCAAAACTAATTACGAAAAATGGTTTAAAACATTTAGTAAAAACCTTAAAAGTTGTTTAACAGTACTCAAATCAAAACTATATGTTAAAACAAAAAAAGAAACCTAACTGCTAATCTGAGCTGAAAAGAAAACCCTGTCAAATAGCAATGACTTCAGTTGGATACTTTGAAGATCCTATGATTTAGCAAAAATACTTAGTTTCCCAACATTCAGAGAAAAAATACACCAAATAAACAAAAAAAATGCTGAAAGAATATTTTAGGAAAATAAATTAATTCTGGTATAACTCCTATTTGATATTGATGGAGTTCCGCGTCAATGAATCAACATAAGATAAAAAAAGAAATTAAACTGCAGTAATTAGCTAAAAAAATCCTGCCATAACTCCTATTTGATATTAAATCGCGACAAAATGCAAACAGTATCCCATGGTGTGTATTAGGGTGGGCCGAAAAACACTTTTTTTCGAAATCGCTATTCTAATAGCGCGGAAAGGGTTCTCTCTGGGTTCAATAAACACGGTGTAAAATATTTTTTGGATTGGATAATATCTTCTGCCCCCGCATCGCACTTGGATTTTGGAAATTTGGGTAAAAATTGCAATTTTTACTCGGTGTAGGAAATATAATTATTTTTCAATATTGCTATTCTAATAGTGCTGAAGAGGTGCCCACTGTGTTCAATAAGAAAGGTGTAAAATATTTTTTCTATATAATAATATCTTCTGTTCCCGTATCGCAATTGAAATTTTGCAATTTTTGCAAAAAAGTACACTTTTTCTTGTCTTTTCATACAGGATGCGACTTCAGAATATTGCTGATAATGCTGATAGAAAGGCTCACAATTTATGTTTAAACAATACACAAGCAACGCAGAGTATGTAGATTATGAAGATGAAGAAACGGATTGTTCTTCAGATATATCTGAAGTAATTTTGAATCTGAACACTTACAAACCATTAACATCGAACCGTTTAATCTCTCTTACTGATCCTAAGTACAAACAATTAACTCCGTTTGTAGCTAAATCATCATAAATGCGACTTGGCCTCCCTTCAACTGCTGTGGTTGGCAACAGGTTTGGCGTCTCGGACCGGGCTGTGGCTGCAATTGCTTCAAGTGTTCTTCGCGATGTCTGTCTCATAACTAGCAGCAGCTCAGATTTGGTGGTTGACGAAAACAAGCTGCGAAGGGAATGGGCTAAAGTTAGAAAGGATTTAAAATTCCAGGCTTTAATTGAAGCTCAGGCATTACCGTTGAAGGGGCTGTATTTCGATGGTCGTAAAGATTCTACATTGATAGAGGAGAGAGTAGATACTAAAAGATACACGAGAAAAGCAAAAGAGAAACGTTTATGTCTTTTTGAAGAACTAGGTTCACGTTATATTACTCCTTTGAGTCCATCATTTGGCACCGCAAAACAGATTTCTATCGACTATTATCGGATATTTTGAAGGGATCCGAAGAGATCTTTCTCAGCTTTTGGCAAATGGCTGTGACGGCACATCTGTTAATACCGGATGGAAATCCGGTGTAATTCGTCGTTTGGAATCGAAACTTTGTAAACCTCTGCAGTGGGTAATATGTCTCCTGTATTTGAATGAACACTTACTCTGAGGCATCTGTTTGAAACGTTGGATGTGCCAACAAATGGTCTAAAATCATATTCTGGTAATTTTGGGAAGGCGTTCCTTACATGTCAAACTTTGCCAGTTACAACTTTCGAAATTATTAACGGCGAATTACCAACAACTGATAGACGTGACTTAAGCAAGGATCAAATGTACTTATTAGAAATATCTCAAGCGTTGCGATTGGGAAATTGTTCTGATGAGCTGGCTAGACGCAGTCCTGGTACATTATGACATTCACGCTGGCTGACAACAGCCAACAGAGTTCCAAGATTATATGTTAGTTCTCTAGCTTCTTCTTTGAAGTTGAAACAAATCGCTGAGTTTGTTATGAAAGTTTACACTCCAAACTGGTTTAATATAAAGTTTAAACACTCGCTTAAATATTTAGCTAAGCATGTGTGGAATACTATTTTTAGATCCAGGTATTTATCTGAAGACCTCAAGGACGTCGTTGATGGAGTAATTTGTAGAAATTCGTTCTTTGCTCATCCTGAGAATATCTTTCAATGTATGTTGAAGTATGAAAGAGTGTACATCAGAGAACTTGCTGCACGACGTATAATTAAGTCTAGAGAGTCATCTTCCAATGTAAAGTCAGTACGTGTATTTCTCCGCCATAACTTAATTTTGAAGCAGCTGACTATACGGAAATGATTGGCTCGTCTTCAATTACCATTACTTCTCTACCAATCCTCCGTAATATATCCACTGCCTTATTTAGATCCATTGTGCGTGATAAGAAAAATCCAGAATGGGACTTCGTTCTCTTCCCATATGACACACAGGCAGTGCAACGGTGTGCCAAGTTAGTGACAGAAGCATTAAGGTGCATGGTTTTCAAAATAGAGACGGTTTCATTAGATCCACATTCTTCTCCCGATGCTTGAATTCGACAATAAGTCTGATTTCAAGCCTCTTCCTGCTCATTAAGTGCAAGTAAACTTTTGGTATTGGCATGTCATAACATTCTATGATTACAATATCCTTTAAAAATGTTATATTAATATATAATGACTCAGCAATCATTTAATAATTTTCAGGTAATATAATCAATTATACAATACAATACAACAATAAACAGTGTTTGTACCCATCTATTTTTCATGCTTGATTTATTTCTATAACACATAAAAAAGTGCACTTTTTTCAAAAATTGCAAAATTTTAATTGCGATGCGGGAACAGAAGATATTATTCTATCGAAAAAATATTTTACTCCTTTCTTATTGAACCCAGTGGGCACCTCTTCCGCACTATTAGAATAGCAATATTGAAAAATAATTATATTTCCTACGCCGAGTAAAAATTGCCAATTTTTACCCAAATTTCCAAAATCCAAGTGCGATGCGGGGGCAGAAGATACTATCCAATCCAAAAAATATTTTACACCGTGTTTATTGAACCCAGAGAGAACCCTTTCCGCACTATTAGAATAGCGATTTCGAAAAAATGTGTTTTTCGGCCCACCCTAGTGTGTATGCTAATTTGCAGACAGAGTGCCTGCGTCTTGTCTGAATCTCTTTTGGCAAGTAGCCACGCCCACAATCCTGAGCGTTAACGACTTCGCTGGCCTTTTATATAGGGGATAATTCTTTACGTCATTTAAATAATTTTTCCAACTGTAACTATATGCGTCTCTCTAACGGTTCAGAAATTATCTATTGTGCCACGATTAGAATGCACATCCTTTATAGAATATTTATTTTTTATTGAAATGTAAAAATTTCACTTACGAATATAATTCAATAATATAAATTTAAATATAAATTGCTTTGGTTATAAATACCCTTACGAATATAATTCAATATCTCTATTCTGGAATCTTCTCGATATCTCTATTAGGAGAGAAGATACGCCACGGATGTGCTAGATCATTCCATGTGACGTCGCGGCCTGACGGGTAAACTATATAAGGAGAGCGCTTGGACGACGGAGTGGTGTTCTTCGACTGGGATCGCCTTGGAGCGCGAACGTCTTTGGAGTTCTATCCGCTGTGCGAGCTAGTAAGCTGTTAGACGCCGAGCGGTAGGTGTGTTGATCCATTGGGAACGACTTGAGAGTTCCTTCCGCAGTGCGAGCTAGGAAGCTGGTGAGCTGAGCGCTATAGAAAGTGCAGTTATTGTCGTTAGTAGTTATTTGCTGACTGTTTGTGTTGTTAGATAACAAAGTGCTGAACTGTTATTACCTGTGAATTGTTGCCTGTTTACATTGGTAATCTGTGCAAGAACTGTTGTTTCCTGTACCTGTGCTACGTGTTTTCCTGCATATTTGTTAATAAATCTTCATTTTCCATTATCCTGCGTGTTGGACTGTTTACACCATACACCCACAGATAGACTTTTGCAACAGTATGGTCACATTAAGTATGACCGAATATTTGCATCGTTTAAACAAAGTACGTTATCATTACAATTGTTCAGTCGGGTTTCTGAAATATGCAAAAGTGTAAATGACGTATAAACGATGTTTTACTGTAGATCTGTGTAGATCTATAAAAATTCCTTTTAACATTATAGCGTTTTTAGGCTGGCATTCTTTCTGTAAATTGCGTAATGTATATGTTAAAAATAATAACATATTTATCACGCAATGTAATATACGTTGCGTAATAAATACTTTACGCACAAAATGCAACACTCTGCAGAGAAGAACGTTGGACCAAGGGTTACCAGATTGGGCAAGTAGTTATCTCTTGAGTAGTAGGTGCTCACTGAAAACAGGTTTTTAAAGATTTATTTATATTTTTAATTATCTCTTGAGTAGTAAGTGTTCACTAAAAACAGGTTTTATAAAGATTTATTTATATTTTTAATTATCTCTTGAGTAGTAGGTGCTCACTAAAAACAGGTTTTTAGTGATATGCGGGTTTGCAATATATAATATTTGCAAATATGCGGGTTTTTTATGGAAAGTCTCTTCTCAGCAATATTAGTCTTAACTTGGCGACGAAAGGTTTGACCTCAAAAATGCTGGAATTTTCTTGATATATCGGGATCCGGATTTATCCAGATGATTCCATGTGACGTCACGGCCTGTCGAGGAGACTATAAAAGGATCGTGCTTGGATCACAGAGAATAGAGAGTATTGATCGAATGGTATGGCCTTTGGAGTGCGAACGTCTTTGGAATCTCTCTTTATCCGCTGTGCGAACTAGTAAGCTAATAGACGCTGAGAGGTATTGAAAGTGCTGTTGCTGTTCTTATTAGTTGAGATCCCATATTTCGACGCCAAGGTCGACAAATTTGTCACCAAGTCGCCAAGTTTGTCGCCAAGGTCAGGGGTCCAGACGTGGCTACTGTCCGTCATCTCATAGTTACCCCTGTAAAACTCTCTTCCCAACCATAAGATTCACATTGCTGGGAAGCGACTTTCCATGCTTGTAACAATACGTCCCGTTTTGAACGAGACAGTCCCGTTTTTTGGTAGCCTGTCTCGTTGCTCCCGAGAACAGCTTCGGGACGCCCAAATGTCTAGCTTTCAGAAGGAGAGCAACCCAAGATAATAATTTCAAACAAAAAATCTCACGGTAACAAACAATATCAAAAAAATCCGACGGTAATGTCTAGTAGCCCGGTGATGACGGAGCATGCGCTATACGTCTCACACATATGTAAGTTTTCAGAATCTTCCTATCTCGCACTTAGTTCTAACTTCACTAAACCGCATGGAGTGACAGAATAAAACACTGGGAATAAGTAAATTGAAAGTCGTTGGGTGGAACTGTTTAAACCCTTTCACTTCAATAATTTAAGTCATACGAAGTTTCGTATAATTATTGAATATATTCTACGTCTGCCCGGCACTAATGCACTCGTAGAAAGGGTCTTTTTTCTTATGAATAAGTTGTGGACGAACTAGGAAACACAATTGCAAATCGCAGTTTATAAAGCAACGTTAATTACCAAAGGACATTTTAAGAAATCCTGACAAGATTTTTATTCTTTTAATAAATCAACATCAAATATACCGCAGCAAAAATGTATTCTTTAAAAAATACAAGATCACAAGAATTATTTATTTTCACGTGTTTATTCCTGTTCTTTTTATTAATAAACTAGCTGTAACCCGCGACTTCGTGCGCGAAGAATTTGAAGTATTCAATTTTTTAAATTCACGAATGTAAATGTTTCGTTACATGTTGAAAGGGAAAATTAAAAGTTTTGACGGTTGATAATACATTATTGGACGACTAACAGGAGTGTTTGCTGTTATAGTTAGGTAATTTGTTTATCTATGCTAACACACTTTTGTATACCACGTTTTTTTGTTTTACGTTTTTTGCACGGATGTAGAGGTTTTGTGGTCTGGACACACGTGAACACGCCACATATGTTGCCTATGGGAAAAACATGGTTTTCCCAAATGTACGCCTGCCCCTTTGAGTGTCTGGTCCTGAGCCTACCTTTTGAAATTGGATGGCAAATCCTTCGGTATTATCGGAATGCGTGAAATTTAAACACTCTCTCGTTTTTAAACACTCTCACGACGTTTAGACCTAGGTGTGCAATTTGTAACCGTGCGCAGTCTCGGTAGATGGAGGTTACGTATCAATAGTACTGGCACACCGACTTTTAATATCAGCTTGTCGGAAGGTACCACTGACAATTCTAAGGAGTTCAAGAACTCTACAGGATATGATGTTACTTGTAACATACATTTTTTTTATTTATCTGACTTAAACTTTCATTAATCAGTGCCAAATTTACTAATTCAACAACCATTCTCTATTCCTCATATATTCTCCGTTACTGTAAATTACATCATTGTACTCAATGGTATCATCAGCCCTTATAATCTGTGTACCATCCATCATGCTATATGTCATCCACTTCTACCATTTAAAAGAATGCATAAAACAAAATACTATATCGTCGCATATTTTCCTTTAGTTATAATAAACTTTAGTTTCTAAATTTTAATCTAAAAACTCTTACAGCTACATTATATCTATCAATAGATTTTTGTCCCGGCGTCAATTTATCGACAGCTTCTTGAATAAAATCTGATATGGAAAAGTATAAATCACTAAAATTAAATAGACTGCAAACTCGAAAAATGAAAATCAAGCGTCGAGTTGAGTAATTACATTTATTATTCCATTAATAAATTATTTGTTTATTTTCTCTGAAAGATCACATAATCGCGGCTTTCTTTATGATCACGTGATGTTTGACATTCAAAATAAGTTACTCCACGTGTAGTTTGGCCGTGAAAGCGTAACAAACAGACATACACACTTTCTCATTTAATATATTATTAAGGA
>BGPR01001000.1:200429-218342 GCA_013235015.1 Araneus ventricosus | reverse complement strand
ACCGATCGACGACTGAGTATGGATCTAGAATTTTTGCGTTAAGACAACCTAATGGTACCCCTTACTCCTATTGCTGTAACCATTCAGCTCTAACCCCACACACTAAATTTGATTGAGGTAGATTGCTGGTTGAGGTTTTTATATGTGTTTCATGCTTGTTAAGATGGGATTTTGTTATCCATCACTTCCTGTTGTGCTGGAGTTGCGAAATGTAGCAAAGATGGGTGCTCACTTTGACAGTACAGTATTTTAATATGTTAAGAATTTATATGCAATTTAATCGAATAATTTTAATTCAAATTTTGATTCCATGTGAGAGGCGATTTCTGGTAGTGAATCTGAAGCTTTCATGCTCAGGGAGATTTAAAACACAGAGGTTCACTTAATTCACGAGGTCAAAAGTTTTGATGATTAAAATACTTTCTATTTATATACTTTGTATACAATTATGAAACCCAACCAGCGGGAATAGCCTCCCCTAAACTTTCTCGTACACTTTCCCCAAAAGGTGCTGTTTTCCCTCCCCCAGCGTGAATAAAAAAATTCGGACCTACTGTAACCCAGAATTCAATGACTATCAGGAGGTTTCTCATTATAGATTATAGTGATTGTAAAATATTTACGTGAAGAATCAGATTGAAAGAGATGCGTGCCGATAAAAACACACACTGCTTCCACTCTTGCCGCCTCAAAGGACGAAGTGACGCAATCCTTCCGATTGCACCGAGATTGCTACCAGAAGGCATGCGCATGGAGAATCGGATTTAAAAAATTGAATATGTAATTTGAACGCCTTTTTTTTAATCGATTGGAACGAAATTTGGGCACACATCTATAATTAATGTTAGCAGCCGTCGTACCATATATTTATTTATCTAAGCCAAAGGGTTCAGGAGATATAATTTTTACAAGTATGCGATTATACAGACCGACAGACAGTCAACTTTTTGTCGTATTTTTCGTCAATTTTATACGGACCTACATTAATGAAGATAAAACTGTGTACCAAATTTTTTCCATCTAGCTATTCAAGTTTTTGAGTTATAGTGTTCATATGAACGTGGACATACAGACAGACGGACTTCTCGTAGACGGAATTTGTCCAAAATTTGACAAAAACCTACAAATTATGTGTAAAGATCACATACCAAATTTCATCCACGTAGCTCTAATAGTTTTCGAGTTATCGTGTGCACAGACAGACATAATTCCAAAATTGTGTGTTTCGGACTCAGGGAGGTCTAAAACGTGGAGGGAGAATCGTCAAAATCTCGAATTCGAATTTTTTGACGATTGCAATATTTTCTCTTTGTATGCTTCGTATACGAGAAAGTAAAAAACAAACGAAATCCGAACCTCTAGCCAGAAACATTGCAAACACAATTTTGGAATTATGTCTGTCTATCGATAACTATTAGAGCTACGTGGATGAAATTTGGTATGTTATCTTTACACATAATTTGTAGGTTTCTGTCAAATTTTGAACAAAATGCGTGTAAGGGAAGTTTGCTTGTCTGTCTGTCCACAGTCATGCGAACACTATAACTCAAAAACTTGAACAGCTAGATGGATAAAATTTGGTACACAGTTTTATCATCATGAATGTAGGTTCGTATAAAATTTTGGACCAAATCAGACAAAGGGTTGAATGTCTGTAGGTCTGTATAATCGCATACTTGTAAAAATTGTATCTCATAAGTCCTTTGACTTAGATAAATAAAACTTTGTATCACGGATGCTAACATTAATTATAGATCTGTGCCCAAAATGGCGTTCCAATCGGTTGAAAAAAGGCGTTCAAATTGTATATTCATTTTTTTAAATCCGATTCTCCATGCGCATGCATACTGGTAGCAATCTCTGTGCACGCGGTAGGATTACATCACTTTGTCCTTGACCCGGTAAGAGTGGAAGCAGTGTGTGTTTTTATCGGCACGCATCTCTTTGAATATGCTTCTTCCCCTAAATATTTTACAATCACTATAATCTACATTGAAAAACCTTCTGATAGTCATTGGATTCTGGGTTACAGTAGGTTCGAGTTTTTTTATCAACGTGGGGGGAGGGGAAACAGCACATTGTTGGAGAAGTATACCAGAAAGTTTAGGGGAGACGACTCCCGCTGATTTTTATTTTTTTTTATCAGCACGCATGCTTCTCTATATGTTGTAAATCGATTTAATAAAACTTTCAATATATACCCTGTTAGCAACGACAGGCATTAGAGTTTCAGTCTTATTATCAAGATTTTAGAAGACAAAATTGGGTATGTTGCTTGAGGCAACACTGGGCATTTAAGGCTTAAAATGCAAGCAACGTAAATATGTGTCACTGCGCAGTTCAAGTTAACTTTCATAACACTAGTTCATGACATAACGAGTAACCTCCAGCAAATCACATTTACCTTAAAAACCTTCACCTTTGTTATAAAAAACGCTGAGCAGATGCAAGTTATTCAAGCAGAAGCGATCAGAATTCTCGTAGTAAAACGTGAAAAAATATTTTCCCCTCCTGAGATGCAATCTGATGTTAATTCTACGGTTTCAGATCAAGAATGAGATCCTATCCAACTATAAATAACTTCAGCGTTTCTAGGCATCAATGGGAATGTCTTCATTTTGCGCTGTTTTTATCTCATTATGTAATAACTTTTGCAAGTTTCTTAGCTGACCTTGAGCAGATAAGCAAGGATTCAAGATTCTTGAATTTTACAACAGTTGTAAAAGTTATATAAATAGATATTTGGTGCGTCCATTTCAGTCTAACTGGCGGAAAATTTTCAAGATGTATAATTAGATAAAGGTTTTTACCTTGCCTAAAAGAAAACTTTAGATAACGTATGGCAGAAGCGAAGATTTACAATCAAGTTTTCTGCAACGGCATGTTCCAGTTGAGAAATTGCACATTAACCACAGAATACTAGTGTCCAAATGTTAAGCAACGGACCGAAAATCAGATAACTGAAAACGATTTATTTAAAATTAGTAATAATTTTACAGACAATTCAAGATAAGCGCAGATTTACAATCAAGTTTATTTTGTTTCTTTTGCTGCAGCAGCATGTTTCAGTTAAAAATTTGCACATTATCCACAGAATTCTGGTGTTCAAAAGTTCAGCAACGAAATGAGAAAAGCCGATATCATGAATACTATTTATTTAAAATTTATAATATTTTTACGGATCATGAGGTAGAATGAAAGGCATCAGTTAAGAAATATACAAGGAAAATGCTCAGTAAACAATAAATTAATACCCAGTAGTGGCTGATGAAAACGCACCACTTCCATTTTTTTTGAGGAAAATGCTCAGTAAACAATTAATTAATACCCAGTAGTGGCCGATGAAAACGCACCACTTCCATTTTTTTTAGGAAAATGCTCAGTAAACAATTAATTAATACCCAGTAATGGCCGATGAAAACGCACCACTTCCATTTTTTTGAATATGATATTAAAAATTTAAATAGGACAAATATAGTACTGTTTATATCATATGTCAAAGAGAAGTTTTGCGCAAAAACCAATTTGAGTCTACATTTGATTGGTAGATATTCCAAGATGTCACTCAAGAACAAAGTGCGTTTATATAAACAAGCAATCAGGCCCATTCTCATGAACGCATCTCCAGTCTGGGGGCTGCAGTTAAAACTAACCTCAACAAAGTGCAAGTAATTCGCATTATAATAAATACGCCCTGGTACATTAGGAACTCGGTTACCCAGTCTGACTTGAGAGTATAGAAGCTGGAAGACCACGTACAGTGTGAGATTTTCGTAATCTAGAGAGACAAAATTATTTAGCCCTAAAAATTCAGTGGGTTAAATAAACGGTTAAGGTTTTTTTATGAAATATAAAAGCACGGTAAAGGTTTAAGATATATATTTTAACATAACTATGCATGCTAATTTTTAATTTTTTGGTCATTCACTGTGTAATCTGAATAGGCACCTTAACACCACACCACACCGCGGTCTCTAGAGCTCATGTGGCTCCTATCCGGGTTGGTATAGATGTAGGTGGACTTTATTGAGTTGCAAAAACAATTGCAACAAGAGAAGAATGACAATGAAGAATTTATAAAGCTTGTGTTAACACATAGAATTGACAACAAAATAAAGGAATATATACAATATCTTGAATAACACGGAGTTAATGAAAGAAAAATGATGAAAGTAGATGATGACGAACAACATGAAGAAGCTTACATCAATGCACAGGTTTTGAGCAACGTATTAGAGGTGAAGAGCCATTGCGTGATAATTGTGGAATGCAAGGAAAAGGAAGATTACTATTAAAGATTTATGAGAAAGGAAGGACTTAGCATATTCATTGTATTGAATGCAGGATAAGCTAGAGTTATGGCAAGTGAGTACTTATTCCATTCGCATTATGTTTTCATTGTCTATTATGAACTTAATCATGTTTATTATTCTTTTTCTTGAATTCGAATTCTCCAGGACTCTTTGGTACCACAGACTTTCCAGTGAAGTAGAAGGTTTCCTAATATGCCAAGAGAGAGTCAATGGGCAAGATGTCGCATAGTGGATGAGATCGCCGACTTCTCCGCAGGCACCACTGATACACTACATAAATTTTCGTTAGAGCAATTTTCACCTGAAAATCTTCGCTTGTATCTATTTTGTTCCGCTCCATCACAACCCAGCTTCACAATTATGTCCAGAGTTCTCAGGTCTCTTATAAATTATGGCCTCTTCTTGCACTTTGCACAATCGCGTAATAGTGTGATCCATTAGACAGATATTGCAATTTTATTTCTGCGAAGCTTTCTGTTGTATTGACGTCACTCGGATAGCACAACTGTTTTGCCGCTTTAATTTTATGATAAGCTGGATACATGCTCTTATGTATTTTGTTTGTTTGCTGCCGTATTACATTATACTGACATGTGGATAAATTTACTTAAGCCATCAAAGCTAGCGTTTGGTCTTCAGAAAGACCACTTTGTTTTCGGCTTGGAAAAACTCTTCCTCGCTTTTTTTTGTTGTAGTACCTCTCGTGGGAGAAAAACGGCACAATTTATTTACAATTGCTGCTGAATCTCTTTCGCCTTCTCTGCGAAGCAGTACTTCAGCCGCCATCGATATCTCTTCCTGGCTTGATGTTGTTAGATGACTCCTTCTCTGTTATAGTTAACACATAGCATAGGAGGAGTCATTTAATTAGATAGAAAGTCCGAATCTTGTTATCACGCACTGGCGCGAGTCGTGGCAGCCAACGTGCTAGGGTAACGTAGGAGTTGACAATCGATGGCAAAAAATTCCGTGGTGAAGGTTTGTCCATATGTGATTACCTGTGCTGACAGTGCCGATTCACACCAAGAATAAGATCACCTATAACAGTTTTGTGTATCTGCTCCCACGTACGAAATAAACATGCTCTTGACTCAGAAGGGTTCCGAGAATGATCAGGGAGTTAATGTAAACGCCTCCTTAGCATGTCCTATGCATGTTTAATCAGATTCAAGTAGGGTGATCGCGATGTCCATGCCAAAAGAAGCAGAATTTGAGATGAAGCACAAGAAGTTAAGATGAAGCATACCATAAGAAGCAGAGTTTAAGATGAAGCATAAGAAGTTAAGATGAAACATGCCATAAGAAGCAGAGTTTAAGATCATAAGCATCGGCTGACAACATAAGCCTTCTGAACTTGGGCTGTAATAACTCGGAATGCAAACCCTTCCCTAACATGTCCCATAGCTGTTCTTTGAGACATGTTCCTTCACTTTGATACTAGTTTCACTGACTGTCGCTGGCCTCCCTCAAGACGTCCTACTATCTTCCATCGATTCAGATGATGTTGTATACTCACTTTTTTAATAATTTGACTATTTTAATGTTTCCTCTGACACCTGAAACGCGAATCCAGAATCCGAATAAAAAATAAGTTTTTTTCATATCAAACACGTTTTATTTAAATGCATACCTCTATACTAGTTTTTCCAAGAATGCGCCTGTCGTGCATGTAAATTTTGCAGTTATACATTGTTTTGTATTTTGAGTATAGTATTTTTCCCATTAGCTGCTTAACATTTGGGCAGATATATCTGCTTATATGACACATTTTTTAACATTTTCATGTACACACTCGTATGAAGCTCCGAGTCATAGTTCAGGAAGCTTCAACATAACGAGCCAAACAATTGAAATTTACTTTAACCATTTCAGACCAAGCTCGTACGATAGTGAGGGTTAGACATTAGCTTATATTTCTCCTTCCTAGTTAGTTGTATGCAGTAAATGTCGGGGGAAATGATTATTCTTGTTTCCAGAATACCTTCCAAATCTATTTTTCTCATTAGATGGCAGATAATGTCCATTTTTGAGATGTAGTCAGCGTTTAACCCATTGGTGACAAACGTACGTCCTGTCTTAAAGTGTTAAAGAGTAATAAATATAAATAGCGAGTGTGTACTCCCCTCTACTTCCTGGTATTTGTAGACTGACTGTCTGGTCTGAATCTCTTTTGGCACATAGCCACGCCCACATTCCTGAGCGTTATCGTAATGTCTGGCCTTTTATAATATAGACTAGAAGATTTGTGCCCGTCTAAGACGGGCTTTTAGCTTGCCAACCATATCTCAGAAAGATTCACTCATGAAAAATGTAATACAAAATCACATACACTTTGGCAAATTTTAGCAATAACGTCCGTCCGATACTTTGAAGATCCCATAATTTAGTAAAAAGGTCTGTATTTATAAAGTTGCCCAGCATTCAGAGAAAAAAACTTACACAAAATAAAAAAAATGCATTCAAATAAAAACTAATTACGAAAACTGAATTGAAAACAATTAGTTAAAAACTTTAAACAATCAAACCAAAACCACTTACGAAACCTGGATTAAAAACAATTAGTTAAAAACCTTAAACACTCAAATCAAAACTAATTACGAAAAATGGTTTAAAACTTTTAGTAAAAACCTTAAAAGTTGTTTAACAGTACTCAAATCAAAACTATATGTTAAAACAAAAAAAAGAAACCTAACTGCTAAACTCGGCTGAAAAGAAAACCCTGTCAAATAGCAATAACTTCAGTTGGATACTTTGAAGATTCTATGATTTAGCAAAATACTTAGTTTCCCAACATTCGGAGAAAAAATACACAAAAAAAATGCTGAAAGATTATTTTAGGAAAATAAATTAATTCTGGTATAACTCCTATTTGATATTAATGGAGTTCCGCGTCAATGAATCAACATAAGATAAAAAAGAAATTAAACTGCTGTAATTAGCTAAAAAAAATCCTGCCATAACTCCTATTTGATATCAAATCGCCACAAAATCCAAACAGTATCCCATGGTGTGTATGCTAATTTGCAGACAGAGTGCCTGCGTCTTGTCTGAATCTCTTTTGGCAAGTACCCACGCCCACATTCCTGAGCGTTAACGACTTCGCTGGCCTTTTATATAAGGGATAATTCTTTACGTCATTTAAATATTTTTTCCAACTGTAACTATATGCGTCTCTCTAACGGTTCAGAAATTATCTATTGTGCCACGATTAGAATGCACATCCTTTATAGAATATTTATTTTTTATTGAAATGTAAAAATTTCACTTACGAATATAATTTAATAATATAAATTTAAATATAAATTGCTTTGGTTATAAATACACTTACGAATATAATTCAATAATATAAATTTAAATATAAATTGCTTTGATTATAAATACACTTACGAATATAATTCAATAATATAAATTAAATATAAATTGCTTTGATTATAAATACACTTACGAATATAATTCAATAATATAAATTTAAAGATAATTTACTTTGATAATAAATGCACTTATGCAAAAAATTCAATAATATAAGTTGCTTTTATTATAAATACAATTACGAATATAATTCAATAATATAATTTAAATAAAACTTGATTTAATATAAATACACTTACGAATATAATTCAATAATATAAATTTAAATATAAATTGCTTTGATTATAAATACACTTACGAATATAATTCAATAATTTAAATTTAAAAATAAATGGCTTTTATTATAAATACACTTACGAATATAATTCAATAATATAAATTAAATATAAACTGCTTTTATTATGAATACATTTACGAATATAATTCAATAATATAAATTTAAATATAAATTGCTTTTATTATAAATACACTTACGAATATAATTCAATAATATAAATTTAAATATAAATTGCTTTGATTATAAATACACTTACGAATTTAATTCAATAATATAAATTTGAATATAAATTGATTTGATTTTAAATACACTTACGAATATAATTCAATAATATAATTTTAAATATAAATTGCTTTGATTTTAAACACACTTAGGAATATAATTCAATAATATAAATTTGAATATAAATTGCTTTGATTATAAATACACTTACGAATATAATTCAATAATATAAATATAAATTTCTTTTATTATAAATACATTTACGAATATAATTCAATAATATAAATTTAAAAATAAATGGCTTTTATTATAAATACACTTTCGAATATAATTCAATAATATAAATTTAAATAAAAATTGTTTTGATTTTAAATACATTTACGTATATAATTCAATAATATAAATTTAAATAAAAATTGCTTTGATTTTAAATACACTTACGAATTTAATTCAATAATATAAATTTAAATATAAATTGCTTTGATTATAGATACACTTACGAATTTAATTCAATAATATAAATTTAAATATAAATTGCTTTGATTACAAATACTCTTACAAATATAATTCAATAATTTAAATTTAAATAAAAATTGCTTTGATTATAAATACATTTACGTATATAATTCAATAATATAAATTTAAATATAAATTGCTTTGATTTTAAATACACTTACGAATTTTATTCAATAATATAAATTTAAATATAAATTGCTTTGATTACAAATACTCTTACAAATATAATTCAATAATTTAAATTTAATTAAAAATTGCTTTGATTATAAATACATTTACGTATATAATTCAATAATATAAATTTAAATATAAATTGCTTTGATTTTAAATACACTTACGAATTTAATTCAATAATATAAATTTAAATATAAATTGCTTTGATTATAAATACACTTATGAATTTAATTCAATAATATGAATTTAAATATAAATTGCTTTGATTACAAATATAATTCAATAATATAAATTTAAATAAAAATTGCTTTGATTTTAAATACACTTACGAATTTAATTCAATAATATAAATTTAAATATAAATTGCTTTGATTACAAATCCTCTTACAAATATAATTCAATAATATAAATTTCTTTGAATATAAACGCTTCAAAAAATCATCCAAAAGGATGCAACGATTTTTATTGTTAAAATGCTTTTTTGATGTTCCATACATTTTTTATTCTCATTTATGATGTACAAAATTTAAAAAGTTTGAGAAACCCTGAGCATCCCTGATTGAACTTCAGAAAATCTGTTCACTTAGTAAAGCATCTCAGTGTGCAAGTAAATCAATAAATACATCAATAAAGTTGGACTGTCAAGCAAATTACCTCCACTCCCTTGTAAGTGAGCGATTAGTCGTGTAAGTAAATTTCCTCCCTCTGACTCAACGGTCAGGAGGAAGAAGCCTTACAAAAACCGGCCTTCTCGTAAAAAACCGACGGCAGTTGAACTTCGTCTGCCAGATGAGCAAACACGTTCGTCTTTGCAGGTTTCGAACTGCTCGATCATGCAAAATGGGTAGTTTGTAGCCTGTGATTCGTTACATAAAGCCGGACATTCACTTGAAGTATGGCCATACCATTTGTCTTAAGCCCGTTCTTTTCTCACTCATTTTAATCTAAAAATACAGGCACGCCATTCACTTGTATTTAAAAGGACGCTAACTCTGAACGAAGGTAGGGGGAACGATCTTCTTTCCCTCTCTACAGCTGCTTGTCAATTGTTCTTCGATTTTCCCCAGTCAGCAGCTTTTAATCTATGCTACCCTCGAAGCGAGGCTTCAATCTACGCGAGGCATTCTTCTTTTCGCTAGCCAGTTTCAGGGTCCCTCTGAGTTTTCGTTCCGATTTCAGTCCGGACGGAATTCCAACCACCACAAGCCGTTTGGCTCATTTCCATAGATTTGTGTCGCTTTTTCCTTCTCGCGTTCCAAAATATACAGTTTGTCTGTGATGTGAATGGCCGACTTAAGAAAGACAGAGCAAATAATTAGCAGCTGGTCATGATTGAAGGGATATTTTTTTTTCGCTTTCAAGGAACACTCAGTAAGCAAACGTTATAAATCGTTGAGATATAAACGTTATAAATCGTTGCAAACGTTATAACCTTGTGATTTTGATGAATTTCGAATCTTAAATGAATAGATAGAGTTACCACAATTTTTTTAAGTTGAAATAAGGGCCCACTGGAGATCGGGGTGCATGGGTCAGAGTGCAGCATAAAACTTTAAGGCTGGACATTTACGAACGCTTCACTCCACGCCAAAACCAGTCGACAATACGGAAAACATGTGAGAATTGGAGCGGCGTGCTAAGAACTTTGGACATCCAAAGCTGGGCATTCACTTGAAGGCTAGTTATGCCATTTGTCATTTTCCACCCATTTTAATCGAATAATTACGCACGTCATTCACGTACATTCCAAAGTGCGCTACTGTGGCCTTCCCGCACTCGGCGGATTTCCGATTTTCTGGCCTCGTCGCGAGGTCTCAATCTAGGCAGATCCCTTGATATGCCCTAGCCTCGCATCGGGGTCTCAAATTGGAATCGGCGCATGATGTCTTGGATTTTGAGTTCGTTCGAATTCCATCTTTTCGAATAATTTCTTCCAAATTAGATGGGTTTTCGACCTTGATGATTGCTTTTTCCTTTCCGTATTCTAAAAATTCCATTTTGGAAGAGAAGTGAATGGCCTGCTTAAAGCCATCACGGGAAGGTTGTTCCATATCATCTGAAAACTTCGCTAAAGACGGTTCCAATTTTAAGCCGATCTATTTTGTTGGGTGATTCACGGTCGAACCGCGCCAACCGCAAACCCATCGCCTACGGGCACTCCGATCCCTTAAGGCGACTACGCCTACTCTTTCCCCCGCTTTAAAAACGGGCCCACCCCCGCCCTTAATTCCCCAAACTGACTACCCCACATTTCCCCTCCCCCCAGTAGCACAAAAATATTTTACAATATTGTACGATATTGGACAATGTTCGCAATATTGTACAATATCATATAATATTATATAATGTCGAACAATATTGTACAATATCTTATAATATTATATAATGTCGAGCAATATTACACAATATTATATAATATTATATAATGTCGAACAATATTGTACAATATCATATAATATTATATAATGTCGAACAATATTGTGCAATATCATATAATATTATACAATGTCGAACAATATTACACAATATTATATAATATTATATAATGTCGAACAATATTGTACAATATCGTGCAACGTGTTGTGCTACCTGGGCACGGGTGATTTTCGCTTTTTGGAGAGAGCACCCTCCCCTCCTGAATGATCGTATTTCACTTTTATGGCCCAATACGACGAATGGAAAACGAACAGCGTTGGATTTCCAGACTTGTTCCCGGTCTACACCAATTTCCATCAGATATTTGGATTGACGAAGGGTTTTGGCATGCTGTGCTCCAAATGAAGTGGAACGGCTTAGTCGTGAATGTCCCGCGTAACCAATCTGGATATCCAGCCGCACCATTTGGACTGCCGGCCATAAATGCTGAAAGCCACCTGTGTAGATATGCGGAGGAAGGGCGGAAACTCTCTCGCTCTAGAGCCGGCCATTCACTTGAAATATAGCCATGCCATTTGTCCTAAGCCCGTTTTTTCCCCGCCCATTTTACTCGAAAAATACAGGCACGCCATTCACTTGTATTTAAAAGGGCGCTAACTCTGAACGAAGATAGGGGAAGCGATCTTCTTTCCTTCTCTACAGCTAGCTGCTTGTCAATCGCTCTTCGATTTTCCTCAGTCATCAGATTTTAATTTATGCTATCCTCGAAGCGAGGCTTCAATCTACCCAGGGCATTTTTCTTTTCGCTAGCCTATTTCGGGGTCCCTCTGATTTTTCGTTCCGATTTCACTCCAGACGGAATTCCAACCATAACAAGCCGTTTGGCTCATTTCCATAGATTTTTATCGCTTTTTCCTTCTCGCTTTCGAAAATATACAGTTTACCTGTGAGGTGAAAGGCCGGCTTAGAGAAATACGGAGTAGGCGGGAGTTCGCGTTTTGAAAGCGGGGGAAGAAATAGCGGATCGGAGTGACTCTACGTGGATCGATTTGCTTTGCGTGGAGTGGTCGTGAATGACCTTGCTAAATGGATGGGCTAAAAAATTGAATGGCGTGCCACTACGCCATTTATGTGGAGTGGAGCTCTCGAGAATGATTGGCTTAAAAGCTGTCTTCCAACGATACTCTTTCATAACACTAGCATAGATTTTGAGGAAGTGAAAAAAATTAAGACGTGAGAATGCCTAGAACGTACATTCTTTTATTAATGTCTTGTAAATCAAGATTACATTAAAGCAGAATCGAATAAAACAAAATTGCGAAAACTTAATTTTTCAATTCCTACTATTAGTTCACACTCTCCCTATATCTTGTTTAAATTTTGCAATCGATTTTTAACTAACTTCCCGATGAGCTGGAGACTTGAAACTTTAAACATAGCTCAGAACTAGATGGCAATGCAATAGTAACTCGCTTTCTTGTCTGTCTGTTTGTCTGTCATTTCATATTTTGCATGACGCATGCGTAGTACGTTTTTCATTATATCTCGAAAACTATTAACATTACAGACTTAGTTCTTGGATATATGGATGGCCCATGGGACCATCGAAGCACCCCCATATTTCAGCCATATCTTTGCGCATGCGCAGTACATTTTTCATTATATCTCGAATCACCTAAGTAGGAATTGACTTAATTTTTTTTTATATTACTTGTTAGTTTGAGCCGTACCCTGAATAAGCAGGTTCATCCATTTTCTCATCTTCTTTTCCGGTTTCTATTGGTAGATGCTTTTCGGGTGAGGTAATTTTATTCGGGATTTTCTTTTTACGCAGAATTCTGGACTGGATAAATCGGAATTCGCTTTCACTTTCAGCAGTTCTCTCACAACTTTCAAGGTCATGGACCCCATCAATGAGAAAAGCCCATTCAGAGCCAAAGTGCAAACAATAGATTTTCTTTCACCAGTGGAATGACATCAGCTGTCCACAAACGTTGCTTAAAAAAAACGAAAACCGGTTTTTTTCAAAACCCGGTTATTTTGAGCGGTTTTAACCGCCAGGTTAAACCGGAGGTGAATAAACCGGTTTAACCGAAAACCGGTTTTTTTTTTTGCAATAATCGCCATGCTAAAGTGATCTTGGTAATGGCAGAAACGAAGACTCTAGAATTTTGTTTTCTCAAGTTCGTGTGAAAGTCCGAAAGCCTATTCACGAAAAAGAAGTGTGGATGAAGACGCATATTTACGGATCCTACGTACTAGGGAATGAAGTCGCTTCTAATTGGCTCTTAGAGTCACGTGACTTGGGTTATTCTAAATGACGTCGTGAAACTAAACGGTACTTACCAATGCTTGAAGGTCCGTCTTTTATTTGTTTTATTCTAAAAATGTACTGTAGGCGGTCATGTAGGCTTAGTGATTCGTTTCGTCAATGAATACACAGTAACTTTAACTAACTATCATATTATGCAGAATTAATATTACATTTTGAAGAAACATTATTTACAATTAAGGTATTTACAAATGAAATAGTTCGTCATAAAATAGGCTTTTGGATGGCCCATCGCGTCTTTAGTCTTTGTCAGGAAAAAAAACCCACGTCGTTTATGCGTCTTCAACCGCCTCGTCGTCTCTTCTGTTCACGGCAGCTTCATTCTCTGACGTCACTGGCGATGGCAGCGCCATCTACAGGTACTCAGCTGCGGCTGGTGGTCCACAGTAACTCATTATTTTCTTGAGAAACATCCAAATAATCATAATCAGAAGGCAGTTTTAATTTCTCCATGATGCGATAGAAGAAGACAAAATAATAATTAAAATCCCACCTAAACATGGTGCTATGACATCATTAACAAACAAGCCAAGTCACGTGACGCTGAGAGCCAATGAGAAGCAACTTCATTCCCTGCTATATAGGATCCGTAAATATGCGATCAAGACCTAGTAAGTGATTGATAATTAGTTATCACCAGTCTCGCGCACTGTCAATTGTGTTACACAGTTATACATGAATCACGCATGTTTTTGTAAAAGTTACAGCTTCATTGTTTAGCAACGGATTCGGAAACCCTCCGGACTTTTGCGCATGATTAATTATAAATAGAAATTTAATTGAATCAAGTTTTTCTGTGTTAATTAAATTTGAATGAAATTTCTTGCAATCCAGAGGATTTTTTCGATAATTTTTAGTTATAAGTGCTGATGAGAAATTATCTGCGATGCAAATGTTTTCTAATTCTCGCGACCCCAAATATTCTGTACCATCCTGTTTAGGATCTTGTTTCATAGTTCAAGAAGCCTCGATTTCGAACGAAACACGGTTGCTTCAAGGAACAGAATTTCTGAAAGAATATTGTGAAGTGTATTCCAATTTTAAAATATCACAGTGAACTTTTAGATTGATTTAATAGAACAAATTACTCTTTTTTCATCTTGGCAATTCCCGTTACTACATATTGTTTAGTAACGGATTCGGAAACCCTCCGTGCTCTTGCGCATGCGCCGGGCGGAGTTATTTTCATCAAATTAGGGGGAAAGTGAAGAATGGAAGGGCGATGTTTCCATTTCACTGAGCGTGGTCTAACAAAGAACTCCGGAAATGCGCTCATATGACTCACTGCCTGACACCCCTTTTCGGCGTAAAATCGTCCGAAAGTGGTAGTCTGGGAATCCGTTGCTGATCAGTACTAGGGGCCATTGTTCTTTCTCTCGTTTTTCGTTTGTTCTTTTTTTTCTAGGTTTATCCAGAATCCTCTCGGAGTTTCTTGTTTGGAAGTTTTTATTTAAAACGTGATAAAAAGAGGGAATAATTAATTAATTATCACGATGACCAACTGTTAGTTCTCATCATAAATTGATGAGAAATTATTTCAATGCTGTGTTCATTTATTTTAACGTAGAATTAATAATGTTATAAAAATGGAATAAATGCAAATGTGGAAATGTCAAAAATAAATGTGGAAATTGTATTTTCCCCATCTAGCTTAATAGCGTAAGTTTAATTCCTTCCTAACAATAATTTTTCACTTTCCAAACGAGCTTATTTAACTAAATGCAAAGTCAGCAGAAAGATATGAAAAAAGAAAAGATCACGCGCTATTACCTCACAAACCACGTGACATGCGTGGGAGTTTTTCGTTAAAACGGAGTGTTTTAATCCGTATGATTTGGCTTTTAGATTTGCAATGAAATAG
Source organism: Araneus ventricosus (assembly GCA_013235015.1). Lineage (NCBI taxonomy): Eukaryota > Metazoa > Arthropoda > Arachnida > Araneae > Araneidae > Araneus > Araneus ventricosus. The sequence goes on along the minus strand of BGPR01001000.1, from coordinate 202,902 downwards.
ACGTGCGGTCGAGGGAGGCTTAACGAGCTACGGGGTCTCTTCCCTGTCAGCATGGCGGCTATGGGCGATGACTAACTCCTTTAAACTAATTTAAGTGAAGTTTACTATAAGCGTTATATAGTGTTAAAATCCTAATAATGTCTAAACCCTAAATCTCTCTCTTGTCTAACCAGATGTAAATAGTTATATGTATACCTCATCCTTGGAAATAATTTCAAACTTATATGTTTTTCTTTAATAAACTTAATTAGTTCTAAACTGAGTTCTCTTCACTTATCTTCTTGTGTACACCCCGTGAGTTAGATAATAATTTCCTTTTCCACGTGGACTGGTTTTGGGTGATATTCTTGAAATTTATTTTTCCTGAATACAGATCCCACATAAATCTACAATTTTATTAAGTGCATGTGTGAATTCATGTGTTATGTGTGAATCTCAATAATGTGATTGTTGTGAAAATCAATTTTTCCAAGCAAAAGATGTTTTCCTACAGTGAAACAAAATCGTCTAAAAAATGTGCGAACGGCCTCTGTATTTGAAAATTGAGAGGAGGCACTCCCACTGCTTAATATACGTGTTGTTTATATCTCCTAAACGATAGAACATGTGGTAGAAGAGATTAATGCCACGTCATAGAACTGATACTTTTACGTCTTATGCGTCTCCTTCTGGCGAATACTGTATTTTGAAAAAGCTGAGTCACGAAACAAATATGAAAGAAAAGTATCCGAAGAGCTTTGACATTTCCATCCTAATCCGAATGCATCATAAAATAAATCTGTTTCTTCCATTTCGTTTAAAGAGATCTTAAATGCTGTTTCACCTACTACTGGACGTCGTTAATGTCAACAAGTACTAAAACGAATAGGAAAAATGATACTTAAGTGAAAAAGCAGGTGACAAGCAGTTTTTTCCAGTTCTTTTTATAGCTGAAAACTTCGAGTGAAACAACAGGTAGCTTTATAGTGCCAGCTCATAACCGCCTGCGCAGGTGAGTGAACAAGCCGTAAAAACAGGAGGCTGCATTACGAACAACAAGGTCCGTTCTTTTTCAACGGACAACAAGGACGTCTGCGAAAACAGGTGGTATGTCCTAGGGGCAGGTGGCGAGAGAACTTCAGGTTCCAGAATGGCAGATAGAAGCTTGGTGTTCCTGTTTTACAATCGCTTGTACAAGCTGTGTCGTTTTATGACCAAACTGTTTTGTAGAAGTAGCGAAAACACGAAAACAGAAATAAATCTTTCATCTTTTATGTAGATTTCTTACAGGAATATTATCAACTGCATTGGTTCCCATGGCACAACTCCGGAAAAATTTCTGCAAATCTTCACCGAACATGGCTTCTAGAACTCAAAACCACCCCTCATTCAAAAGTTTATATAGGGTGCCCAGACCCACTTAGGTCCTTTAGACCCCCTCCCTTAACTTCGGAATGACGCCAGTTACAGTCTTGACAGTGGTGTCTAGGTATAGTGAAGTGACTATGCGATGAGCCACCTGGCGGCAAATTGTGGAATTAGCTTTCCTATCTCGAAAACGGTACGATATGGGACGTCTGGTCACATTAGTTCTGCGTGGGTTTGTGGTCATTGATGTCAGTAATAAAGCGATCAGAAGTCTCGAATTAGAATTAGTGGTCTCGATATAATTCATTGTCCCGACTTGACCCTCCTCTACTCAGTATTTACATAGTCCCGTGTGGAAGTTCATAAAAACCGGATGTCTTCAGTAAAACCCTGAGATAATACATCACCTTGAACATTCTTGATTAGCTCTCATTCATACCTACCGACTCGTGTAGTAACGCAAAAACAGAAAGGACCTTATCTCGCATATTTGCCAGATGCAGGCAGAAACATCACGCTTATCCACGTGGGTTGAAGGGGTAGAGTTCGGACCTCATGTGACGTCAGCTTATCGCTGTTCCTTGCTCCTTGGAATTCGGAACTAAGACCGAATCGGGTCAATCGTAACGGATATTTGGCATTATCGTACTCTTCATCTTTTGATAGATAATGTAATAGGAACAGAAAGAATCGGATTTGGGGGCTTTTAGTGCTCATTCAACATCCGTCTATGATAGAAAATAATGATAAGATTGGATAATTTTTGGGATGCTTTTTCTTTGAATCATTGACTGATATTCCAACTGCACTTTGTACTGCCATGTATTGCGGAACATGACTTAAAGTTTAGTTCTTCTTTTAAACAATTATATATGCTCCATAATTCTTCATCAAGCCACTGAATTTCAAAAAGAAAAATATTTATACTTTAACTTATGAGTCGAGGGGATCTTTAGTCCCCCCCCGGAAAAAAAGAGGGCGCTGTTTCAGGGGACTTCCCCCGAAAGAATAAGAGCCAAAATGTGGATTATGGCATTATCTTTTCTACGTTGTTTAACACTAACCAGTGATCACGTTGCTGTGTTATAATAATGATCAAGGTATGGAATAATCTAAAGATTTTAAT
>BGPR01001000.1:166019-200419 GCA_013235015.1 Araneus ventricosus | reverse complement strand
AACAATTTTAAATATGAGGAAAGCTTTTGTACGGAGGTTTCAGGAATTCAGAAATAGCAAAGTGACGTTAGCCTTTGTTAAAAAAAAACAACCTCATTGCTGACATAATATGATTCAATTTTTCCCCTTTCATATTGAAATTGGCGCTTTTGAAATTCAATTACTGTTGTTAAAAAAAAAGAACTATGGAGCTCCAAATTTGAAAGTTTTAATGCTAATACGAAAAAATTGGAGAAAAATAAATGTGATCTTAGTTCGCAGCATAAATGGTTTGCTTTGAAAGACCTGGAGAAGGAAGACATGTGTTGTTGGTTTAAAAAATTAAATAAGAATTTTAGAAAGGAGGGTGGTGTCTGCTACTCAGAAGTTTAGAATTTAGAACACAAGTATAAAATACAAAATTATCTAAAATATGCAATTTGCCGACAATAAAATTTCAACTTTAAAAATCACAATTTAGAGATTGCATAAAATCACAGAAGGCAATTGATTTAGAACTTTAGAAGTAAACAGATCACCACTCGATTATTAACTTAGAATGTTTTAAAGTTAATGGCCTAAAGTATAGTATTGCGTTGTATTATAATAAGAATAAATTGACATCCAGATTCTACATAAAAATCTATGAAAAGATCAGATCAGGTAAAATTCCTCAGAAGTCAGTGTGCTGCGAGAATAATGAATGACAGAAACATGTATAGAAAATAAAACAAATTTATTTAAAAATCTAGTGATGTATGTCTTGGTTATATGGGCATTATTTTACGCACACAAAACAAAATTATAACATTTTTAAATTGGATAGGGCCCTTCCACTACTAATTTGTAAAACATATTGAATTGCTTTCATGATTGATTTCACTTGTTAACATATCGCACATATGGTTAATTCAGTTGTGCATCAAACATTATCTACACAATAAAATATGAAATTCCTAAATATATTATATGTGGGAACACATGACATTATTTTACTTGCATTAGAATATCTTAATTTAAAGGCAAAACAAAATCATTTAACTGGAGATGAAAAGAAAAACTTCAAAAAATCCTTAAATTTTAATAAGCAAAGCTCAGTGCATGAATTGTTCGTGTGAAAGATAATTTCAGCATCATTCAGTTGTTTATTAATATCTTAACTCTCGAATTTTAATTATTACTATGATATACACAGTCCAGTCACATTAATGTGACCACCTGTCAAAAGCCAGAATAACCACCTTTGGCAGAGCGGACCGCTCCGAGACGTGCAGGAAGAGAGTCAATTAGGTTTCTGAAGATGTTCACTGAGATGTTGAGCCATGCCGACTCCATTGCCGTGGCCAGCTGCGCTAGATTACGCGGTTGAGGATCCATGGAGCGAACAACCCGATCGAGGTGGTCCCACAGATTCTCGATTGGGTTTAAATCCGGTGAGTTTGCTGGCCAGGGGAGTACGGTAAACTCATCCCGATGCTCTTCGAACCACGCACATACACTGCGAGCTGTATGACACCTCGCATTGTCCTGCTGATAGATGCCATCATTCTGAGGAAAAATTAACCAGGCGTCTGCTGCGGAGGCCCATGCGTAGCAACGTTCGCTGAACCGTTGTTGAGGATACACTCTTGGTAGCCCCTTGGTTCAACTGGACGGTCAGTTGCTCAACAGTTGCACGTCTATTCGCCCGAACGCGCCTTCGTTCGCCTCTGTCATCTATAGCCCGTAGTGCACTACATGTGCCACGCCGCTGATTTTGGATAGTGCCATATTGCCATGCACGGTATACTTTTACCACGGCGGCACGCGAACAGTTCACAAAATTAGCCGTTTCCGAAATTCATCCACCCTTGGCCCGAAAGCCAATAATCATGCCCTTTTGGACGTCGGATAAATCGCTACGTTTCTGCATTACGCCAACGATTGAAATGCTTTCCGATGCCCTAGGACATCCTTTATATACACTCCACTGCACTGTGCTGCCACCTGCCTTCTGTGATTCGTTATTTCACGTTGAAGTCGAAAGTAGGTGGTGGTCACATTAATGTGTCTGGACTGTGTATTAATTTTACAGTAAAGCTGATTCAATGACTTATCTTTTGGCTTGCATGACGACTCCCCTACAGGTTATGAACTGGCTTTGAATGGATATCATTTGGTGTCCGGCTGGAACATCCTAGCTGTCTCTGGTACCCTGGACATCTTCAGAGGGGGGAAGATTTGCGCTCCATCATGTGTAAAAGCATGTCCCGTCCTCAGGTGGCTACTTGACCTCCTTCATCATCCTCCCGGTTTATGTTCTACACTATGCGGGGCTGGAAGCTTCAAGCATGGCGGTTGGTGACGGCACTTCATGGGGCAACGACAAATTCAGGCGGGCCAGCTAGGTACTCAGCATCATAGGTGGGTCAAAACATCTTTTCAGAAGCTCCTTGACACATTTCCGGTGGGCTATCTCGGGTCACCAGTCGCAGGACATCAACTCCGATTCACTCCAAAGGCTCTTTAAGCCTACTCCAGTGATGCATTAGCATTTCCAATACAACGGCCAGCAATGCCTGTATCACCGCTACTCCATAGCAGAAGCGGTCTTCCTTCTCCGCAATTATCGTGGTGAATTTCCATATAATCTTCAACTATCCGTTGTTTCAACAAAAAAATGTCCTCTCTTCCTCTCTATTTTTTTCAGCCAAAAAAAAATCTGTCTCTGCTCCACGCAAACACTGCCATTTTGAATCCCTCGGGGAAGATCGCCAAGCTACGCCAAACCGCCAATTTTTTTAAAAGGGCAAAGGCACAGTGAGAATTAAATTTTCTTCGCCAAGGGAAGCAAACCTCGCCTACTAGCTCACGAGTGGATAAAACTTGCAGCTAACTGCCTACGTCTAACCCAATTGGAACGAGGCAGTCTTATCTCTCGCCAATGTTTGAGTTTTCCTTTAATTGGGCAAAAAAGGGATCTCAGGAAATTTACTGTTTCTAGTTGTCATAATGGAAAGGAAGAGGGGTGTGTCAGACCATCTGGTCAACATATTTACTGGACAAGTGTATCCGCTGGACAAAAAGGCCGACTTCCTCTCCGGGGGTATATCCGTTGGTCATTTTCTGAAAAGGCGCGTAGGATTGTGTTCAAACTGAGTTTGTCTGGCGTGCACTATTAGGGGCGGGGTAAATGCAGCTTTGGATTTGTTTACGCTGTTTGTGCAGTGGTTCGCAGAACAAAAAATACACATGAAATGGAAGCTTTTAAATTTAACTCAGAAAATTATTCGTATTTAGCATTAAAATAAACATAGATTAAGTACTTTAAATCAAACACAGGAATTATTACATTTAAACAAAAACTAAATGTGGATTAAATATATTAAATTCACAACAGAAAATTGATAGATTTAACAAAAATAGAAATATTAAAATTTGAATCTGTCAAGAAGAATTTGTACCTTAATAGAAATATTAAAAAAAACAAAAAAACATTGTTAACAAACAACATGACAGACATGATAATTTTCAACACCTGGAATAATAGTCCTAACTCATATGATCAGTTAAAAACAAACCAGCATTTGATATTCTTTCACTCTTTGGCTCTACATATTCATGCAAACAATCTTTTTCAAGCATGAGCGTTATCAAAGTAAATTAAGAAATCGTCAAATTGATGAGACTGGAATCCTGTTTGAAACTGACTTATCCAAACCTTCCAAGGAAATGCAAGGCCATTGTTCGCATTAAATGCGCGTTTTGTCATATTTTTTCAACGAAAAAATATTTTTTTCAATAAATAATATTATTATTGTTATATCTGGTTTTATTTATGTTAATAGCTATTGTAAACCGACTCCTAAAAACATGGTTCTTGAAAAGAAATTTGTCTCTCAAAAGAAAGATTAATCGTTGTACTGCTAATCTTTGGTTCTTTTGACTAAAGAGTTTGCAGACCACTGTCATAGGGGAGGGAGAACCAGCATACTGAGCCTGCACACTTCTCATCCACGTACTCGTGGTGGACCTCCGGGGACCATTTGTCACTGTGAAAAAGTTAATATAATTTTTGACATAGCTTTATGACCCCGATATTGATTTTGAAACATTTGGTACGCACTTATTCTCTAATTAAAAAAAACAATGAAATTAAATAAAACGTTTTTTGCGACGAGAAAACGAATTTGAAATACGACTATCAACCCGTTGATCTTTCATCCTGAATATGAACTCTACATCGTTCAAAAGTAATTTTTACATGAATTTAGTACTGGTGAGCCCTGTATTTCATATTTGAATTCTCGCCAGAATTTAACAAGTAACTGTGATCTTGTATCAAGATACTACCAGATGTAAAATATCGATTATATAACAGACCAAATAATAATATTTAAAATGTTGAATAACCAAGCACCTAACAACTTGGTGAAATTTAACGTGTTAAATGAACTAAACGAATAGCGAAAAATTTAATAATGCTGCAACCGGTTAAATAAATATTACAAAATGTGATAACAAAATTTGAAAGCAAACGATAATATTTTGACTAATAAGGTTTCGCTTTCCGCGATCGAAAACAAGTGAATGAGTTAATTCGAAACAATAAAAAAATGGTGCAAGTCAAAATCAAAACAAAGAGTGTGAAATAATAATTATCCTTTCCTCCAACGAAGATAGAACGAAAAAATAAATAAATAAAATAAAATAAAGCTGCGGGCAGAAGAGGAGGGGGGAGTGGTTGCATCCCAGGACAAAACCGAAACAAAAACACGGCAGGAGGGTGGAAAAGGGAATATTTCAACTAGTTCGCGCGCCCAAAAACCGATAGAACAGAAATCATTCTCTGACGGTCTTCCTCCGTTCGATACAGTAGCCGGATGACGTCACAGTGACGCGCTTCCGGCGGGAGATTTCTCTCTCATGCAACATTGACGTCAGTCGTCCGAAGACTTTTCACCGAAGTGGCAAATTTTTCTGCGAAAAACGAACAGTTCTTTTCTTTTGGGTAAAATTTCGAAATGCGAGTTCGTTCTCTCTCTTTCATTAATTTCTTGTCTCCTCCCCACCCTGTCCACACACTCACTCGCAGAAGTAGAAGTCTCTTTCGTAATCAGTTTATTGTGCTGACTTCCGAGTAACAGAAAAAAAAATTATTATTACGTCTGCAAAAAAAAGTTGTTCTTAGAATTTTTACTGAAGAAATCGACAAAAATCGTCTGCAATGTGTTATGCTACCTTTCACGTTATGTAAAGAATATCCATATAATCGAATTTGGTGGGCGCAGATTCTAATAATAAAAAACTAAAATAATTGGTATTTAAAGTCTGGCTTTTTTGTAGTAAAATGTACAAAAAGGTTTGAATTAAAAGTGAAAACTTTTGAATGAAATTTTGGAGAATAGAAGTTGCACTAAGCTATGGCAGAAAACCGAAGAAAATAATTCGCTGCCATCCAAAAATACCAAATCTTGAGGTATTTGATAGATCTGCCGAAGAGAGTGTAGCTTCATTCTGTAGCTTAATAAACTATCAATCCTGGGATTTTAATCAAAAATCGTCTGAAATATATGCTATTTAGGAACGAAAGGTTTAAAAAATCAACGATTTTGATCAAGGTTCTATGTTAAGTTGCGCTTGAGTTAAGACGAATTATAAAAATCTGAAATATGTGCTATTTAGGAAGAAAAGGTTAAAGAAAATATTAATTATTTAAAAACCAGCGATTTTTTTTATCAATTTTGATCAACTTCTACGTTAAATTGAGATAAAAATAATCATAATACCTTAAGAATTTAACGGAAAAAATATGATGGTAAAACTTCTTTTCAAACTAATACATCAAACAACAGCTAGAAAAATAATGCTAAGACACGATTTGTTCCTCCAAGCAAAACGTTCTTTCAGATTGCAAGCATTTTCTTCACTTTTTACTTAATCCGATTTTGTATCTCTAATTCAGTTTTTATTGCAAATCTCCATGGTAGCAATGGAAAAACTTCAACAGAGCGACTTTGTAAAATTTTACGTTTCAGAGGAGATTTAGGATGGCTTTGTTCTGACACTGAGCATCATAATAACTCCACGCGCTTTGATCCATTACGGTTCACATGTTTTGTGTAGACCTTAGATTCAGTTAAGAAGGATACTGCGCCCCGCCTAAGCATTCGAAGAGTACAACTGACCACCGATCTTATGGTGGTCAGTTATCCACATATCGTTCAAAGAAAAATCACTTAAGGCACATGAAGTGACTTAGATAGAAGAGAGGCAACAATTTTTACTTTCTCGTGTACTAAGTATATAAAGAGAGTGTATTGTAATCGTCAAAAAATTCGAACTCGAGATTTTGACGGATCTCCACGTTTTATACCTCCCCGAGTCCAAAAAACACAATTTTGGAATTATGTTTGTCTGTCTGTGAACACGATAACTCGAAAACTATTAGAGTTACGGGGATGAAATTTGGTATGTGATCTTTAAACATCATTTGTAAGTTTGTCAAATTTTGGACAAAATTCGTCCACGGGAAGTCTGTCTGTCTAATGTTAATGTGAACGCGATAACTCACAAACTTAAATATCTAGGTGGATAAAATTTGGTATACATTTTTATCATCAGGAATGTAGGTTTGTATCCAATTTTGGACCAAATCCGTCAAAGGGTTGACTGTCTGTCTGCATAATCGCATACTTTTGAACGTAATAACTTCTTTAAAAAAATACTTTGATAAATGAAATTTGGTATGTGGCCTTCTTACCTTAATGGTAGATTTGTGTCCAATTTTTGTGTCAATCGGTTAAAAAAAGGCGTTCAAATTGCAAATTTCGTTTTCTTTATCGTACACTCAGCCCTATTGGTAATCACTCCGGCTTCTAATTCCACTTAAGTGTTGGACGACCTTCGGAAATGGTGGTATGCCGTTTCGCTTATTTTTTTTTTCTCCACTGCGTTAGGAGTTTCTGTTCGTCTCACTGCCTTTTAGCTTATTTTTTTTTTCTCTACATGTGTTAGGAGTATACGAGAAAGTTTAGGGGAGACCACTCCCGCTGGTTTAAGTCCAGTTTTCGCCTGTTAGATGAACTGCCAAGTCCAGCAAGCCAAGTGAAAGAAAGTTTTGAGGGAAGTACTCCTTCCTAAAGGCATGAAAATTTGGACAGCCTTATACGAGGTGGCTAACTTCTCCCTGGTCCAAGTCACAGTCCAGGGACCTCCAAAAAAATATTTTAGTAGATTGGAAAGCATTCATGCGTAGTTAAGATTGGTTGATAAAAAAGTCACCAGAACATCTTCTATTATTCACAACAGGCATCATTCCAAAAAGGAACCTGGCATTTTGTGTAAACCTTAGATGCAAGATGTCTCAACATTATTTCTTCATCGGATTAAATCTCTTTAAAATGAAAGTTTAGCGGTAATATGATACAAAATTTTAATTTCAATTCACAATAAAATTGAGAGAGAAAATTGCAAAGCCTTTCTATACATTTGGGAATGCACTAATCATCTTCCCCCATTTGTGCAGAAAAACATGTGACATTGTACAGGATGTTCATTAAATAACGAAAGGTGTTATGCGATATTAACGTGCTCGATTTAAAAAACCTATGCTGCAAAATTTGGTCTGCATATTATTTCTAAACATGGGATTTCGACTTATGCAAAAAAAATTCTGATTTTCGCCTCCAATTGCAATATGGCGCTGTACAAATTCTATTTTGGCAGCGTTGATACGTGTGGTTGAGTTTGCATATTTACGGATCCTACATAGTAGGAAATGAGGTTGCTTCTCATTGGCTCTCAGCGTCACATGATTTGGCTTGTTTGTTAATGATGTCATAGCACCATTTTTACACGGGATTTTAGTTATTATTTTGTCTTTTGCTGTCGCATCACAGAGAAATTAAAACTACCTTCTGATTATGATTATTTGGATGTTTCTCAAGAAAATGATGAATACATTTTTAGAATAAAACAAATAAAGGACGAACATTCAGCCTTGGTAAGTACCGTTTTGTTTCACGACGTCATTTAGAAGCAAGCCAAGTCATGTGACTTTAAGAGCCAATAAGAAACGACCTAATTCCCTACTATGTAGGATGCGTAAATATGCGTTGAGTTTACACTCATAGCAGTAATTGCGATCGGAACTGCGATTAGTCAAATGCACGAGTTGACGTCATTATGCCAATTTTTGAAAAACTGCGCACCATTTTACATACGAATGGGTAATCAGCCTCGCGTTTTCTAGCAAGCAGTGACCGTGTTATCCGGATCTCACTCCCTGTGATTTTTAGTTATGGGGTCCAGTCTTAGAGACGTTTTCTCATCCTACGCAGAGAAGCGCTTTTCCCTGTGTTCACCTGAAAATTGAAAGATCAAAAGGAAAAAATGCACTAGATCGTCGATTAAATAAATCAGTGGTAATACAAAGTAAATACAAAATAACCATCGAGTTTTAAATCACTTTATTTGAAAAAGTGTAGCAGTTATGAAATAATACCTTATGAAAACGGAAACGTTGTAGTTTTTTGCGAATAGTTACAAATGTTTCAATCCTCTAAGCGTTTTGCACGTATTTTTCCGTCTGTACTATTCAGTTCAAAAGCAGCTAAATCATGTTTATCATGTATAATTCCTTTACCTACCAAGAATAAAATATTCTTAAGATTGCAGAAACTTGATTAAACAAAATAAAGATTCATTTATTCACTTTAAAAGCAAATTTTTAAGACTTTTAAGCAAGTAGAAGAAAATAGCTAACCGCTCAGATTTATATGTTTCTTTCCTTACGCAACACATGTCTGTACGGTACGTCCATGTTCGTACAATCGTTGATGATGCGGTTCTGGAGCTCATTCAACTCAATGGGGGCACGTACACTACATGATCAAAAGTATACGGACACTTACGGATTTGTACATTTTTTCGAATTTCTCCAGAAAAGCTGGAGGAACTACACCTGAACTTCTACCACAGGATGAATAGGCTTGAACTCACATTTTACAGTGAAGTTTCGGGCACGAAGGCGTTTAGAGGACCGAGCAGAATTTGATGAAGACGAAAAGTGATTTCAGCTCACCCCGTTTCACAGATTTTCTGTGAAACGGGCCACACATCAATTTTCTCGTCAGTCCCCTTAATGCCCTAGTGACCGAATCTTCACTGTGAAATGTGATTTCAAATCTATTCATTGCACGGTCGAAGTTTAAGTGCAGATCCACCAGACTTTCTGGAGAAATTCGAAAAAATGTGCAAATCCGAAAAGTATGCGTCTAACCTCTTCCATCGTTTTATTCATTAAGGAGAGAATGCGTCTGCATCTGTCGGCTCACAAGGCAAAGTATGGAGATAAAAATCAAAACATCTGCTTCTTCTCACCCCGATTCAGTGGCGTAGGAAAAGGGGGCGGTCCACTTCGAAAGGGGCGGCAAAATAAGACATGCAGGAAAGCAGTTTTATAACTAAGAAGAGCAGCAGCACTATCGCAGTCATTGCATACATAAAAAAGCCCCTGAAGCAAGACATTCACCAGCGTTCCAGTCCACTTCTTTTGGAACACAGGATGCCAAACCCATTCGTCAATGTGAAATCCCGATGATAATTGGTGTAGACTGAAGGAGAGTTTGGATTTCCAACGTAGTTGGATTTCCATTCACCCCGCTCGGCCATAAAAGTGAAACAATGATCCTTTGAAGCCGGCGTCAGGGGGAATGTGCGTGGGAGTCAGACTGGAAAAATTAGGACGGGAAGGGGAGGGTGCTCTCTCCAAAAAGCGAAAATCTCCCTTGTGGGGGGAATGGGGGGAGTCTGTCTGGCGGGAGGAGTAGGGGGATCGAAGCAGCCGGTAGCGCTTTGGAGCACCCGTGAATGACACTCCTAAACTATCGACTTGAATGGATGGGAAAACGAACTGGTCGTCGGTCCAAATGGAATAGAACAGAGTTGTGGTGAATGTCCAACTTAATGTAATTAATTCGTATTTTTAATTTTTTGTCGATAAATTGCCGCCTCTTCAGCCCATCATCCCCTAATGTACTTGGAATTGCTTTATTCGTTCTTTCAGGACTTTCTTCCAAGATCCACCGTGTTTCTCTTTCTTCAAATAGAGTTCCATCAGCTGACTCTTCTTCAAAATCGAACTTATTAAACCAATGTGCGGCCCATCTGTCTGTTTTTGTGTACATTTTTATGTTAATTTTATTATTATATTAATTTGTTTTCCACCTTTTTCCTTTCATTTTTTTTGTTTTTGAATGCATTTTTTTACTCTTCGTATAGTTTTTCCATTGCATTTAGTTTTTATTATTATCCAGTTATTTCATGTATAACTGTGTAATTTTGTGTTTTTTCAAAGTTTTATTTTGCTCTGCGTTACCAAAATATTTTTATTATGTATAGCACAATAGCAATCCTTCCTAATGCTCCAGTAAACTTGTTGCGTTTTTAATTCAGCGGTATAGAGAATCGTCAAGTTTTAAGACAGGTCACCCCCTCGGGTGTTGCGATTTTTCTTCCACTTCATGACCGCGGCACTGCTTAAATGACCTTATGGTTATAGTTACAGGGGCATGGAGTGGTGTTATGTTATGATATATGGAAGAAAAACTGGTGGCAGACGATCTATTTCGCATCCTATCTGCAGAGATGGAGGGCACCAAACGATGAATTACACGTTAATAATGAAATATTTTTCCCTTGAATATATTATTTTTACTTTAAGGTTGATGTCCCATATGCAATTTGTAAAGAAAGGTTAGATGTTGAAGAGTGTAATTAATATATTAAAAGTCATGCATTTTAAAAATCCATTATTAGTTTGTAATAACCATGCATTGGGGAGGCTGCATTTCCGCATTGTTTATACACGAGCCGCCTCTGGTTAAAACAAAAAAATTCCGAAGTGGAAACCTTGACCTCTACCTCTCTAACAAATGATTTCATATTCCTGCAGTGGCAAATCTAAGATTTGGGTCGGGGGCGGGGCTGAGGTCATAAAAATTTTGTATCGCCGTGACGATTGTGAAACCTCATGGCTTATGTAAGCCAAAACACTTCAACTTTACAGGCTTTCCTCTCCTGACAATAAGAATAATAAAGAACAATATAGTACTTTCGATAATTTAATACAAAATAAAATGAAATAACTAGCCAAAAAATATCTTCGACCGCGTTAACGCTACAAGTACAAATGGAATGACTACAAAAGTAGGAAAATTTTCGAACCTGTCAAGCCAGAAAGCTATGTTGTCACGTTTTTATAATTTTTTAGAGGGAAATTAAGGGAACACAGTTATAGTGATTTTGAATAAAATCAAGAATTCTTATTTAGCTCTGGAGGGGGGCTGCAGCCCGATAGCTCCTCCCCTGGATTCGCCACTGTATTCCTGTGTAAACACGAGAAACACACAGCAAACGATATGTGGAAGTTGCCAAATGTTTAGGAAGAATATATTGAATTAAAAGAAAAGCAAGATCACATTTTTTTCCACTTCATTAAGTTTTATGAAATAAAATGAAGCGCCCAAACACGAAAAGCGCGAATTGTGAGAGCTTCGATCAGTTTCATTTATGCAAATGTGACAGACTCTAATTGTTCCATTATATTTGCCTGTAACCTTGACTAAATTCAGGCACGTTTAGCAAAGGTAACTGGCAGTTGAAAAAAAAAAAGGGTGGGCTGGAGTTTCGAAATTAAGAAAATATTTTTTACTTTCTTGTCTACGACGAATAGAAAAGGGAAGTATTGTAATTATCCGAAAGTTCCACATCGATGTTTTGATGAATAGCCACGTGTTAGACATTAAGTCTGAAAAGAAAATATTTTTGGAATAAACGCGTTAACTGGAAAGCGGAATGAGCTATACAACTGAAAATTGGCATATGGTCTTTACAACAAAACTGTGGATCTGCATCAAATTTTGAATGAAATCTTTCTAAGGGAAGTCTATTCGTATATCCCACTCAGCTAGATCAGAGGTCCCCAACCTTTTCTCCCTCGCGTACATCTTGATGACTCTTTTTACTTTCTCGTATACGAAGTATAGAAAGAGAAAGTATTGTAATCGTCAAAAAATTCGAACTCGAGATTTTGGCGAATCTCCACGTTTTAGACCTCCCTGAGTCCGAAAAACACAATTTTGGAATCATGTCTGTCTGTGAACACGATAACTCGAAAACCTTTAGAGCTACGGGGATTAAATCTGGTATGTGATCTTTACACATAATGTGTAGGTTTCTATAAAATTTTGGTAAAAATCCGTCAACGGGAAGTCTGTCTGTCTGTATGTCCGAAGTCATGCGAACACTATAACTCACAAACTTGAATAGCTAGATGGATAAAATTTGGTACACAGTTTTATCGTCATGAATGTAGGTCCGTATCAAATTTTGGGCCAAATCCGACAAAGGGTTGACTGTCTGTAGGTCTGTATAATCGCATACTTGTTTTACTTGCGTACTGGAAACAATCTCTGCGAATGCGCAAGCTATTCAGCGAAAGCGAAAGAGGTCATTTTCTCCTGTTTTCGCTCGCGCACGCCTCGCATTAGCGGAGCTTGCTAGAGGTGATAGAAAATAAATATTGCTAAGTTTTAATACATACGCATCTCTTTGAATATGATTCTTCACCTAAATATTTTACAATAACTATAATCTACAATGAAAAACCTTCCGATAGTCATTGCATTCTGGGTTACAATAGGTTCGAATTTTTTATCCACGCAGGGGGAGGTGAAATTACAATTTTTGAGAAGTATACGAGAAAGTTTAGGGGAGGCCACTCCCGCTGGTTTCCTTCTCGCACCTCTTGATTACTCTTTTTTTTTTTTTTCGCTTACTCCCTACTATCATATCCACCCCTCACCATCCGTCTATGCAAAGAAGATTTATCAATAAGGGGCCGTTCAAATATTACGTAAGCACGTTTTTGGTATTTTTTGACACCCCCTCCCCCCTTGTCAGCAAAAATAAGCAAATCGCAAACCCCCTCTTATAATTACGTAAGCAAACTGCACCCCCCTCCGTTCATATTTTTTTACAAAACGTATAACAGTAATAATCTAATTTTAAAATTTTAGGACTTAATTCAAATAAAACACTCTAACTCGGCTTAAAATGAAAAAAAAAAATGTAAGTTTAATTTCCTTACAATTTGAAGTTTAAGCTTACAAAAATCAAGTTTAATTTTCTTTTGCCAAATTTAACTTTTTCTTTCAAATTTAATTTTTTTAAATTAAATTATTTGAGCAAGTTACAAGAGATTTTCGGAAATAAAGTGATTTTAATGTCTTACGTAAGCATCACTCATACTCCCCCTCCCCCCTTGTCCCTTGTCAGCAAAAATAAGCAAATCGCAAACCCCCTCCCCCCCTTGGGTGCTTACGTAATATTTTAACGGCCCCTAATGTTAAGGGCTTAGGTTTAGATTAAGAGTCAAATGACTCGAATTAAGGACATTTACAGGACTTACATTAGATTTTACATTTTTATTCTGTACTAGAGGTAGCCCAGCGGTCGAAATTCGACCGTAAATCATTAAATTTTTACGTTTGAACGTTATTGATATTCTTTTGTCAAAGAGTATACCTCTATAATCATTGCATACATTTTTTTTTTTTTTTGAATTTTGTTCTATTACGTCAGACGCGAGCGTGTGCAAATACGCCATTATGCATTAATTTTCAAATCATTTTAAAAATACGAACGATAGGGAAAATGAGGTATAGCTTGGCTTAGTCATATTTAAAGAAGAACAATTCGTTTTTTGACATTTCCTTGTAGTTTTTTATTGCTACACTGGCCATTTTTCGCCAAGGCTACACAGTTAATTTGCCTATCTTTTTCAAATTTTATAAAATTTAAATAAAAAATTAATACAAAAAATGAAATAAAGAATACGTGCTTCGTATTTTTTTATATATTTTTTATTGAAACAAAAAAAACGGACGGTTAAAAAAATAAATGTTGTCCGGCTGTTGACCACTGACTTTTATGTGTTTGACATTCAGTATGAACGTAAACAATGAATGTTTTATTTTATTTTATTTAATGTATTAGTAATACATAATATATATCAATTCCTTAGAGACAATCTCTACTCTGTGCGACTGTTTGACCAGACTAATATGTGCTTGACATTGACAGATTTAAATCATCCGCATTCTCTATTTCACTCCGAAAAGTTTTTAAAATAAATAATCTAAAGAAACTCCCTCTTGGAGTGGATTCAAGTGGAAGTCAATTACAAATAATCCACTCAGAATTCACTCCACATTTAATCTGCTAATTTTTTTACAGTGTACGAACGTAAACAGTGAGTGCTTTATTTTATTTAATTTAATGTATTTGTAACACATATTATACATAAATTTTATCTTTCTGCACTCCTTCTCCACATGAACTTTAACTATTCCAAATCTCACACTCCTCCGTGCTCGCAATGTGCTTAAAAAGGGGTACAAAGTTTTTCCTTCACGTATTATTATGTAGATCTACAATAATATTAGTTCAACGCCAAAACAAATGAAAGCTGGATTGTAACAATGTCGCATAAACTTGTAAGGACACCTAAAAGTTACACTTCACAATAATCAACTATTGAAGTGTTATTGTTATTAAAAAGCAAGTATTCTCTTGGGAAATAAAATTCTGTAGCTTTTTTAATCCCTTATGTTTTCGTGTTTCCGCCGTTACCAACTTTGATTTCGCGTACCCCAACTAGTCCTTCGCATAGCCCCAGGGATATGCGTGCCACACAGTGGCGAATCCGGGGGTATGTGGCTGCAGCCCCCTCCAGACCTAAACTAGAATTTTTGATTTTATTTAAAATCATTTCAACTGTTTGCTCTTAATTTCCCTTTTTTTTTTTTAAAAAAATAATAAATGAATAAATAAAAAAGTGGCAGCATTTCTTCATGGCTTGACAGACTCGAAAATATCCCCACTTTTGTAGTCATTCCACTCGTACTTGTACGTACACGCGGTCGAAAACACTTTTTGGCTAATTATTTCATTGTGTTTTTTACTTTCTCGTGTACGAAGTATACAAAGAGAAAGTATTGTAATCGTCAAAAAATTCGAACTAGAGATTTGGACGAATCTCCACATTTTAGACCTCCCTGAGTCCGAAAAACACAATTTTGGAATTATGCCTGTCTGTGAACACGATAACTCGAAAACTATTAGAGCTACGGGAATGAAATTTGGTATGTGATCTTTACACATAATGTGTAGGTTTCTATCAAATTTTGGACAAATTCCCTCCACGGGAAGTCTGTCTGTCCGCGGTCTTGTGAACACTATAACTCAAAAACTGGACTAGCTAGATGGATAAAATTTGGTACACAGTTTTATCATCAGGAATGTAGGTTTGTATCAAATTTTTTGGACCAAATTAATCAAAGGGTTGACTGTCTGTCTGTATAATCGCAAACTTTTGAACGTAATAACTTGTTTAAGAAATCACTTTGATAAATGAAATTTGGTATGTGGCCTTCTTACCTTAATGGTAGATTTGTGTCCAATTTTTGTGTCAATCGGTTAAAAAAAAGGCGTTCAAATTGTAAATTTCGTTTTCTTTATCTTACACCCAGCCCTATTGGTAATCACGCCGGATTCTAATTCCACTTCCGTGTTGGACGACCTTCGGAAATCATGGTATGACGTTTCGCTTATTTTTTTCTCCACTGCGTTAGGGGTTCTTGTTCGTTTTTATTGCCGTTTAGCTATTTTTTTTCTCTACATGTGTTAGGAGTATACGAGAAAGTTCAGGGGAAACCACTCCCGCTGGTTTATTAAATTATCGAAAGTTTTGTAGTGCTCTGTATGTTTCAATACAAAGTGAAATAAAGTTACAGTAAAGCTCCGTTTATAGTCTTTTAAACGGCTGACGTAAAAGGACGAACAAATGAAAAGACGGATATCGAAATTCTATTAAACAACTTTGATTGCTACAAATTTAATGCTGCTAATGCAAATTCATTCAAAAGTAATCATTTTAAAGTTTTTAAAGATAGTACTAGTGTAATACTAAATAGTATGGAAACAAGAATTAATTTGAAATTAAGCATTTATCATGAAAATGAGAAAAAAACATACCTTTATTGCATATCTTGCGTACTGATTATACATTTATTATTTTATTCGATTTATGTGCATGCAGGTAGGTGTTTAATTAAAAATCTTAATTTAACAATCATTCATTAAACAAATCTTAAGGAACGAAAAAATAATGCCCGAGGCAGAAAATTGCGGATTTTAGAACAATGTATAACCGAAGCTTCGCGTTCGTATAGACGAAGTATCGGGACTGTGATGAAGCGACGTATAAATGTAAAGACGTACCAATGAGAGACACATAAAAGTTGCTTTACTGTATTTCCCACATTAAATAAATTGGAGTTTTACCCACATTAAATATATTTACTACATTAAATATTTTTTTAGTGTTGAGTTTGAACAGTTGGACGATTGCATTGAAAAGACAGGGAATAAGAATCTTTCCACTGTAGGCCTTCTTTTCTCCGAAAAAGGGATTGCATTTGCCTGGTTAGAGCCCTAATTCCACTGAAACACCAACAAACACACCGTGTACATTGGTTTAGGGCACGTTAACTCTCTGAACCCGACTAGAGTGAGAATTCCATTGCCTCAAAACCTGGAGTGAATTTTCGCTCACAAAAACAGAATGGAATCGTCACGTTCTTTACAGAAATTCCAGGAGGTCGACACCTATGGTTGCCCGATCAATTGTCAACAAAAAAGGGAACTACATTTTTCCTAAAAAATTCACCCAGGCGCCAGAAACCGCCTGAGTCCGGTTTCTGTCGAAAGGGCGATTTGAGGCGGGATAGGGCTCATAGGGTTAAACCCGTCCTGGTCGATAGTCCTCTGGCTGGTGAGGTGTGGAAACATGGAGAGGGATGTGGTGAGTTGAGTTCCGTCTTAAGCCGTCCATTCACTTGAAGTATAGTCATGCCATTTGTCCTAAGCCAGGTTTTTTCCAGCCATTTTAATCGAAAAATACAGGCACGCCATTCACTTGTATTTAAAAGGACGCTAACTCTGAACGAAGGTAGGGGAAGCGATCTTCTTTCCCTCTCTACAGCTGCTTGTCAATCACTCTTCGATTTTCCCCAGTCAGCAGATTTTAATCTATGCTACCCTCGAAGCGAGGCTTCAATCTACGCAAGGCATTGTTCTTTTCGCTAGCCTCTTTCAGGGTGCCTCTGATTTTTCGTTCCGATTTCACTCCACACGGAATTCCAACCATCACAAGCTGTTTGGCTCATTCCCATAGATTTTTATCGCTTTTCCCTTCTCGCCTTCCAAAATATACAGTTTGTCTTTGAAGTGAATGGCCGACTTTAGTCATCTAATCACAACTCAAAATTGCGAGGTCCTTCGCAAAATAGTCCAGGTATAGCTTCAAACGTGATGTTAAGTCGGTCATTCACGACCTCTCCACGCCGCGCAAACGGAGTGGTGGCACTCCACGCCATTCCTTTTGAAAGCCTATCCATTCAGGCAGGTCATTCACGATCTTTCTTAGCCACTCAGATCCATTACCAGTCGCTGAGATCAACTACCTACGCCTTCTCCTGTTTCCTCAGTGAACCATGCACTTCAAGCCTTCCTACCCCTCCAAGAACCTACTACAGCCGTTTTTATAGTCGAGCTGTCGAATTGGAGTGATGGATATCGGAGCAGGTTGGATATCCAACCTTCCGTTCCACATCACGGCAATTCTGACCGGTTTTCCCAAATGACGATAGGTTTGGGCATGGAGTGATCATGTGTTATAAGCCTGTGTCTAACTAAACAAAAGTAAGCTTTTCTCTAAGAAAACGAGTTGCTTAATTTAACCCCTTCTCATGCAATAACATGCTTAGATTGTATTACAGGATTTATTTAAATTACTAATATAATAGCCCAGATCTCTCGGTAACTCTCTGACGTCACCAACAATAAAATTCGAGCCATAGCACTGCGAGACGTTAAACAGCATTGTTTCATTGTTAGAGCATCTACATTTCAGTACTTTTAAATTTAAAAGAGTAATTGTCGTTTCTAATTCCAAATTTAATAGCTCTAAAATATTGAAATACAATTTTCTATCCATTGATATAAAATTTATCTCGCTATGATCAATAGTTCCCGAGAAATTTTAAATTATATTAATACTATATTTCAAATTAATTTCCGTTTTTTAATAGAAAGTGGTAAATTACGTCAGTGGTATATCATGCGCGTGATATAGTTTGGACGCCACGATGCATCTAACTATTTATCGCAATCGTGATGATATAATTTGATAATATTTTTGACAACGTTTGACAAGCAGGGAAGTGCTGTGTTTTGAAACTAGATTTTCTATCTATCTAGATTATATCTAGTAGATTTTTTTAGACCAAGAGGTTTTTTTGAATAATATATATAATGTAAATATTACGTAATAATGTTTTATGTAAATAATATGTAAATAAAAAATATATATTTCCTGTCATAAAGCATATGTTAATTTTATTTGTTTTCAATCATTGTTAAACATTTCTCTCGCATATATATCTATTTAAACACGTGAAATTTGAAGGGAAATCTCTCGAACGAAGAGGCACTTTGCACCCGTCATACCATGACGGGTGATTTTCTATTCTGTAATTAAGTCAAAGTAGTAATTAACCTAAGACAAAATTCTCTTGGATACGCATAAGTATCTCAGATGTCAATTACGTTCGTATACAGATTGAAAAAAAAATAAATGCTCCAAAATAGAATGTCATCTAATTAGAGGTTAAGTAAATTCGCTGGTCAATGAGTTGATTGTTTCGGTAAGAGCAATTTTTTTCTGATCCCACTCTGGTTTTTAATGTAGTTCTTTGATTTACATATAAAAAATGCTACATGAGTGAAAATAATTTCCCTTTTTTCCCTTTCTGAACAAAAGGATCAACTTCTTTATTGTTTGACCTTGAAATGTATTAATCGCCACTGAAAATTCTATCCTAACCGGAAACGGAGTAGAGTGGAAAGAAGAAAGTGCAAATCTCATTTGAGAAGATTTCCTTTCGCAAAAGGGAGAAAAACTTCAGAAAAAAATGAGAAGAATTTAGAACAGTTTATAGACGTAACAGAATAGGCGTTATTATAAAACATTCTTTACAGAATCTGTGTTTGAGCAACCTCTTTTAATCCGGATGATAAAACTTCGAACTTTTTATCCCCGCAAAAAGTCGATTAAACAGTCTGAAAAATAACGTAACTGTAACTGCCCATAATCCGATGTTATTTTTTGGTGTTGTTGGCCTACAGAAGCCAGATGTTTTTCTCCCTTTCAATAAGCAGATGAATTGTTGGTTTTCGAGCAGAAAAAGAGGAAATATCCTTGATGGTAAACATCCTTGGAAAAAATTGGTTGTAAAAATCTCTCATTTATCCGAATGGCTTTTCTTAAACGATGGAAGTCCAAAGATTTCGATGTTGACTTGCTTTCGTGTTCTGTTTTATTTTAGGAAAAAGAATGTCGAGGTTTTATTTTTTGATGAAGAAGTTAATGCTTCTTTTTGGAAACAAACTTTCCGTGGACTATTCCTATTTGTTGTTTGTTCTGGTCGCTTTTCAAAGGCTGGTACAAGGTTTTGTTGGTGGAAACAAGACACTTTGTAGAGGAAAGCTTCAGTTAAAGAAAATACAAAAATGATTGTTTTGAAATGACTAAAACGTTAAGTTAAGCTTCTCTATATACGAATTTCTAAAGAACGAATCTTCAGTTGACTATATTCAATCGACTTTTTTTTTAAAAATACGATTAAGAGTAATTACATTTAATAGTAACCAGAAGAACTTGTTCTAAACTAAACCAGTGGGAGTAGCCTCCTCTAAACTTTCTCGCATAAGACTAACACCCCATTTGTTTGAAAGGTTTTAAAATAATTTTGAAATTTATTTATTCCTTTTTCAATGTATTACGAGACGTCTTTAACATTTATAATTACAGTATTGATTCAAAATCAAATACAAGATTCGCAACAATAAATCACGTGCATATTTTAACGATGAGAATAAAACAGAACAAGAGATAATCCATATGCGAGAGCTTTTTTTATGGTTAACTTCCTTAGGTGAATCCGGCCCACCTTTTATATACAGTAAAACAAAATGATTGTGTAAACATTATTATTCAAATGAACATTTTGTAAAATATTTTTTTCGGACATATGATTCAACGTTGATAAATGTAGTGTTACGGTATGATCATGCTGCCATCTGTCGACTGTAAGAATAACTTCACCTTAAAATACTGACAAACGTCGATAAATGTAGAAATTAAAATATTGTATGCATTGTATTTTATAGTGTGATATAATATTCAGCATCTTAAAGAATAATTGTTCCAGTGGAGTTTTTTGAAATAAAACCTCCAATAGAGTGATATCTTGAGTTAAAATGAAGATTTTTATAAAAAAACATTGTTTTTATATTATTTGTGAAAATTTAGTATCTCGGAAATACTGATACATGCAATACTTTGTTACGGTATTCGGTGTTCCTCGGTGTTCATAATATTGTGCAAATATTATATATTATTTCTGTGCTACTAGAGACGGGTGGAGAACGTCGTAGAATGGGGGGAAAACCGAATATGCACTTTCAACTTAATTTTCAACCGAGTTAAACGAAAATTGGAAACAAATCTACAATTAGGGTTTCAAGGCTACATAAGAAATTTCATTTAACTAAGTCATTTCTTTTAGAAGTTATCGTCTTCAGACGTATGCCATTATACAGACTGGCAAACACTCAACTTTTTGACGGATTTGGCCCAAACTTTGAAACCGACCTACATTCCTGATGATAAAACTGTGTACCAAATTTTATCCATCTAGCTATTCCACTTTTTGAGTTATAGTGTTCACATGAACGCGGACAGACAGAGAGGCAGACTTTCCTTAAATGGATTTTGTCCAAAATTTGATAGACACCTACAAATTATGTGTCAAGATGTCATACCAAATTTCATCCCTGTAGCTCTGATAGTGTTAGAGTTACCGTGTTCACAGCCACACAGACAGACAGTGTTTTTCGGACTCAGAGAGTTCCGAAACGTGGAGATTCCTCAAAATCTCGAGTTCGAATTTTTTGACGATTACAATACTTTCTCTTTGTATATGAGAAAGTAAAAATAGTGACATTAAATATTGATTAAAATAATGTGACCAATTTTTTTCAATGAAAAGGAGGACGCAAATAAATTGAAGAAAAAAATATAGTAAAAAACATTTTATTCATTTCAACAATAATACATAATACAATATAATATGACAAATGCATAATAAAAATATTTGTAACATTTAATATTGTAGTTATGCTTGCATGCCTATTAATTTTTTTAAATGAGTGTAATGTATCGGATCGGCATCTATCGAATATGGTGATTTACAGATTAGTCTTCAAATATCGAAAAGGAGACACTTTTCGTGGGAGGACAGAACTTACAAAAGGAGGAATGTCCTCCCTGAAAGAGGACGATTGATCACCTTAATTAAAATGACTATTGAGTTATGAAAAAAATTTTGTTTTAATGTTATTTTCTCGCATATGAAATGTAATAATTGTCAAAATTTTCCACTCTAAGATATTTTTTCTCCACGTCGACCCGGCTGCATATAGGCATTCTGTACTCGAGCAGAGCACCATTGTAACTTTGGAGGGCTCTGATTGGACAAACGAATCTGACGTCACTCCTCTGTATATCGCATCAACAGTGCGACACGCGTACCTTGTTTAAAATTCTTCCATATTCTTCTATCCATGAATACACATCGGAAGCACTTTTGAGGTTGCTTCGAATGATGGTTTCATCTTCAAGGATTTTAACAACTTCGTTTACAACAGAAGGGGGAAGATTGGAATTCTGAATAGCCACGGCGTATTACACAAAGAACATTTCGCTATCGCTAGTTGAAAGAATCAGTCAGAGGTAAACAAACAACAAAGCATAGTTACGTCAGATTCGCTTGTCCAATCAGAGCCCTCCAAAGTTACAACAGTGCTCTGCTCGAGTACAGTATGCCTATATGCGACCCGGCTATCCAAAGGATGTAAAGCTTGACACGGGTCAGCGAGATTTTGTTCTTACAGTAGAACTTGGATTATCCGGGTCTCTACCAACGAGGTCTCTGTGAACTGAGTTGGTACCAGAAAATCGAACTGTGTTTTTCATTTCTTTAATAATAAAGTCAGTGAATATTTCAGACAATGGTTGGCAATGAAGCCAATTGCCACGGTGCGATGTGTTGTAGAAGGTCGTTCGAAATGTTACTTAGATCAGTGGTTCCCAACCCGTGGTACGCATACCCCTGGGGGTACATGAAGTTAAAATCGGGAATGGCGGACACAAGAAAACATAAGGAATTAAAAATTTCACAGAATTTTTTCCCCAAGTTCGTGTAGAAAGTAAAAGTCATGCAAATTCTAAACCTACCCTCCAAATAAGAAATCAAAAGGTAGTGTAATTTTTTAGCTATCTTTATGAGTTAATACGAAGTTAATGCAATACTGATTTCATCTGCTTTGGCGTTGAGCTAAATACTTAATACAAAAAGAAGTCCTGTAAATATTGTAAATTACAGTCATTTGACTCTTAAGCTCACCTAGGCCCTTAAAATCTATACTTATAGAAGGCGATGTTTGTGTGTGTGTGCGATGTCCAGACGAATCTATCGCACTAACAGCCATGAAATTTGGCAAACAGGTAGTCTTAATAGTGAGTCAATGTACTTCGAAGCCCGAATTTTAAAATTTAATCTAGAAAATTTTTTATTTAATATTTTGTGTTGTTTTGGGCGATTTTTCGCACTAATTTCTCAATTGCATGGTTTCGGAGAAATGTATGAAAAAATAGATACACCATCGGAGAGAGCAAACGATTTCCGTTCTAATGAAGTTAGTTTCGAATTTCTAACGTAATTTACTGAATTTTGGGAATTTTTTAAAAAATAGTCACTTTTCAAAAATAAAATTTCCAGGAATCCTTAAAACTCTTGCATCCGATGTTCTAATAAAGATATCATTTTGAAAATTTTTCAGCTTATAACTGCAACGGTTCTGTCGGATTTAAAACAAGAATGGTTAAAATATCTTTTCCCGTTTTCTCTAAAGTAATTTTTTCCTGGTAGTTGAAAGATATGTTCCCTCTAGCGAGGCTTCCTCCCGCGACAGCTCTCCGGAACGTTGCAGGCAATTTCATTGGCCGAAATTTCATGGGGCAGGGTGACGTCATTACTATCTCATTCTGCGAGGAGATGATTTATTTACTCGATGACTTCGATTATTATTTTTAAGCGTGTCATAACTTATTTCTTTGCCTTTCATACTTTGCTTGCGGTGTAATAAATATGACATTGTAATTTTTTAACATTGCTTTGGATTAACGGTACTCGGTCGAGAGGAAAAAGAAGCGGACAAACTCAATAATATATATATTTCTGTTTTGATTTCGTTTCTAAAACTTTTATTTATGTAATTGTATGTGGGCTTTTTGTTATTTTGTTGAAGTCCTGATTCCACGGGCAACGCCGTGCGTGTACTGCTAATAACTAATAAAAGAATTTGTTTAAACTGTTATTACGTGAAAGTCCCAGTGGAATTATTTTATAATTTCCAAGAACATTTTTGGAAAACCTTGTCGAAAAGAGAGGAGTCATGATTTGAAATGTTGTCTCTATTAACCGAGTTTTTGATTATCCGATCAGCTCGGACAATTGACGTTCTGCTGTACATATTTCAGGTCTCACTGAATCCGATAACACCATGTTTTGGAATTATCTCTGGGTGTAGTGGCGGAGCGTGGATAAATGGCGCTCGTAGCATAATATGATTTTTTCGCCCCTAGCCTGTAAATGACGCCCAGTTATGATATTATTATCATCACTTTTTTACTTTCTCGTATACGAAGCATACAAAGAGAAAGTATTGTAATCGTCAAAAAATTCGAACTCGAGATTTTGACGAATCTCCACGTTTTATACCTCCCTGAGTCCGAAAAACACAATTTTGGAATTATGTCTGTGTGTCTGTCTGTGAACACGATAACTCGAAAACTATGAGAGCTACGGGGATGAAATTTGGTATGTGGTCTTTAAACATAATTTGTAGGTTTCTGTCAAATTTTGGTCAAAATCCGTCAACAGGAAGTCTGTCTGTCTGTATGTTCGATGTCATGCGAACACTATAACTCAAAAACTTGAATAGCTAGATGGATAAAATTTCGTACACAGTTTTAACATCATGAATGTAGGCCCGTATAAAATTTTGGGCCAAATCGGTCAAAGGATTGACTGTCTGTCGGTCTGTATAATCGCATACTTGTTAAGTATTCGCTTCAAAACTTATCTCCATGCGCATGCGTACTGGTAGCAAGCGGAAGGATTACGTCACTTTGTCCTTGAGACGGAGTTTGTGATAGATTCGTTTTATCTCCTGTTTTGTTTTCGCTCGATCGTGCCCTCTCATTATCGGAGCTTGCTAGAATGTGATGGAAAATAAATATTGCTAAGTTTTAATACATAGGCATCTCTTTGAATAGGATTCTTCACCTAAATATTTTACAATCACTATAATCTACAATGAAAAACCTTCTGATATTCGTTGCATTCTGGGTTACAGTAGGTTCGATTTTTTTTATCCACGCAGGGGGAGTGGACATGACAAATTTGTGAACAGTATACGAGAAAGTTTAGGGGAGAACACTCCCGCTGGTTTATCGACGAAGATGAAGCCCGCAGCCCACGGGTTTCTCTTTCCTTTAGAGCAGAGGTTCCCAACCTGTGGTACGCGTACCCCTGGGGGTACGTGGAGGACTAGCTAGGGGTACGCGAAAGTGATCTTGGTAATGGTGGAAAACGCAAAACATTGAACATTGAAGAATTTCTTTTTCTCAAGTTTGTATGAAAAATGAAAGTGAAAATTGTACGAGTCCGAAAGCTTATTCACTAAATAATATAAAGGAAGAAGTAGATTAACATCTAGCAAATGAGTAATTCTAAGTTCTGATCATAAGTTAATGCGAAATTACTTCAACACAGTTTTCATTTACCTAATGCTAATGCTATTTTAAAGTTAACTAATGCTATTTTTAAAAAACGGAATGAAATGTAAAGTCAAAGATAAATCCCACAAATTTTATTAAGTTCATTGGAGTTGTTTGACTCTAATGAACTTCGCCTTGGTGTTATTAATGAAAACTTTTTTGTGCTGAGAGGTAGTTTGAGGATATATAATACCTCTCAGGGATACGCAAGTGAAACCAGCGGGAGTGGTGTCCCCTAAACTTTCTCGTATACTTCCCCAAAAGGTGTCATCTTCCCTCTAACTACGGCTGCCAGTCATCCCGTATACTATTTGCCCCGTTTGCTTCCTAAACTCTGACTCATTATAATTTTAAAATGACTTGCGCCCATTTTTATGATTATGTGTAGAAGGAAAATGATAACAATTAAAAAAATTGCGTAAGTTCTTAATTTTTACGCGCGCTGAGGTACCACAACTTTATTTAAAGTTTTTGAGAGCGAAATCTTTCTACAGATATCACGCAAGATTTCACCATACCTTCCATCTGGAAAATGTCAGAACGAAGTTTCGGGTTCAGGGGGTTTCTTCGAACTTTCGAAGCGCGTCGGAAGCTACAATTTCCTTCGTAGACCGCCAAGGTCTAAAGCCAACTATATTAACTTGAGTAAAATAAGCGAAACGCTCTCCAACACACAGTTGCAATGTGCATTTTGAATCAAATATGCAATTTGAACATCTTTTTTTCAACGGATTGAAACAAAATTTGAGCACAGATCTATAATTAATATTAGCAAACGTCATACCAATTTTTATTTATCTAAGCCAAAGGGTTTAGGAGATATAATTTTTACAAGTATGCGATTATACAGACCGACAGACAGTCAACCCTTCGACGGATTTGGCCCAAAATTTGATTCGGACCTACATTTATGATGATAAAACTCTGTACCAAATTTTATCCATCTAGCTATTCAAGTTTTTGAGTTATAGTGTTCACATGACTTCGGACAGACAGACAGGCAGACTTCCCATAGACGGATTTTGTCCGAAATTTGATAGAAACCTACAAATTATGTTTAAGGTATCCGAACACGTTGAAAAGTTTTCGGCCAAAATTCCCATTTTTTAATTTTTGATGATTTGGGTAGTTCATTCATTTACCTTTCTAAAACACATTTACTTCTGTCGGTGCGTTAATTAGAAGATGAGATATTAATTGTTTTATAACAAACCGAAAACCGGAAGTGGGCGTTTAATTAACCGAAAGTTGTCATTTAAAGGACAGAATCCTGTCAGAAATTCTTTCAAACTGCATTTTTTCAAGTTAATATGATGTTAGTATATTTTTAGGAATTTTTTTTAAAGTTTAGAGAGATACTTAATTTAAGCGCGTGGCAAAACTAAAATTTGATTTTTCTCAAAACTAGATGTTATGCATAATCTTCACACTTCAAACATGATAACTCAAGATATTATTATTCGATTGTTCTGAAATTTTGTGAACACTTTATTCAAATGTGTCTCTACTGAATGTACTAGATTAATGTATATTTTTATAACAATATTTTTTAATTATGGTCTTTTATCTGAAAAATGACATGAATTATTTGCTGAAAATCTTATAATGATTGTTCGATTAGCTCTAAAATTTTTATTTATACAACGAATGTTAAGATTCTAGTACAAGCACTAGTCCATAGTATGTAATTTATTTTAGTATTAGTTTTATTTGAATTATTACAAAAGTTTGACCTCTAGCATGTTTGAAGTTTTTGGGAATTACCTCTAAAAAGCAGCAGAAATTCAAGATTTTTGTGAATTTATAATAATTTATACTCAAAAATCATACTCTAATATTAATCTTTATTAAATTCGAATCTAAAAAACATATTTTGGTGTTTCTATTTCACAATTTAAAAAAAAGTGCTCCGAACGTGTTCGGATACCTTCAAGACCACATACCAAATTTCACCCCCGTAGCTCTAATAGTTTTCCTGTTATCGTGTTCACAGACAGACAGACATGATTCCAAAATTGTGTTTTTCGGACTCAGGGAGGTCTAAAACGTGGAGATTCGTCAAAATCTCGAGTTCGAATTTTTTGACGATTACAATACTTTCTCTTTGTATACTTCGTATACGAGAAAGTAAAAAGGTTGGGAACCGCTGGTTTAGAATCATCGAACAATTGGGAACGATTGGGTTGAGCGACCCTTCTGGGGAATAGAATGGAATGGAATCCCTGCAATTGTCAGTGAAAAGTCAGTTCGCATGCGCAGAATCCATTTAATTGCTCCCTTTCTTCATGGAGTGTTCCTATTACTTGCAAATAATGAATTATCCATTTTAAAAAATGCTACAATAAGAACTGCTGTGTTCAAAATTGTAATTAAAAACTATGAGCATATATAGTGATGTCATATAATAAATTTAATTAAAAACGTTTTTTAAAAACACTCTTTTATTAGCAAAAATAGTTTGATTAGTTTTTAATCTTGGGATATTTTTTTTTCTAAATTGTTTATTGATTTCGATTTGATTCACTACCAATGCAGTAATAATTAACTAGAAATAAAGCTTTGAAAATATTAAAACAGTCCTTTGTCATCGGGGATGCATAAATGTGCAAAATTTCATAATTCCATTTTTACAAACATGACAAAAGTTAAATAAAAGTGTTTAATTTAAAAAATGATAAGACACAGACTAATCAAATCATATTTTTTGCAGTCGTTTTGTGTTTAAATTTAATTTTAGTTCAAACTTTTTTTATTACTCTAGATGTTTTTTTTTTACTGGGCACACTTTTAATATGTTTCTGTCAAAAGTTATTTTTAAAAAATTAAATACCAAATTTCGAGAAAATTATTATTAAAATCAGATGAAAACTTTAATAGGAAAAATTAATTATTTTTTATGGACGAGTTTTCTGTTTTGGTTACTTACATTAAAAACCTTCACTTTATTTGCATGGCTTTTGGACTTCCGCTTCGAAGATTCCATTGGCTTGGCATTACACCGGAATTATGTAGTCACCGCATTTTAATGTAAATAAACAAAACAGAAAGCTCGTCCATACTTTTAAGCTATGGAACATTCGGCATTGCGAAGAAGAATGATATTTAACATAAAAATTCAAAATTTTAATCTAATAATTTAAAAAAATTATTACAACAATTTTGAATAATTCTTAAGAGGTTTAGGAAGAGTTTATTACAATTACGATTCCTGTTAATAAATAAGCAATTTATAAGTTAAAAATATTTAATTATTCATTTTTTGTGATTAATTGACAAAAAGTTTATTTTCAAGTTCAGAAATTTAATCTTAACAAGATATGTTGCTAATTCATTAAAGAATTTTTAAAACAAGAACAAAAATATTTCTAACTGCAGACGATTCCAGAACTCAAACAAAACGACGGCAGTGTCTCTCAGAATCAAATTATTAGAATAATTACAGTTATTTTTTCTACGTGGTAGGTAAAATTCCAGTATTTGTTGATAGTTAATTACGTTGAAAAAAATATTTGTTCTGGGGGTTCCTTTCTTGTGGTTTTGAAATCACTTCCAACTTTTCGATCGGAGTGACTATTTTCCCTGACGTCATCTCTCGACAACAGTGACGTCACGGTCTGGTGTTTATTGGCTCCGTTGCAAGATCACTGTCACTGCTTTTGTTTGTCTCGTTGTTCTGACCGTGATTTCGTTCTAGGTCTCTTTTTTTTCTATTATTTTCTTTTATTCTTTTTCCCTCCTATGGTGGAAGAAAGGAAAAAGAATATTCTTTGCAGAAAGATTTTCTTTCCTTCTTTTCTGCTTTGTTGATATTTTGTATAGTTAATTGAGAAGAAAGTGTTTTATATCGTTCTGTTTGTTATTTATTATACTTTAATACAAGAAAAAAATTCCAAAATATAATTAAAAATAAATAAATGTTTTGAAAGTATCTGTGATTTTTTTCGTAGTCGGCACTACTAAATAATTTTGAATCAACTGTACAGAATTTTATAAGTCAAGCATTAATCAAATTACTAATCAAAGAAAAAGAAAATATAGGATTTTTCTCTTTAAAATATTAATAATCACTAAAAAAATTATTTAATAGACTGAGCAGAAATTCTTAACTCAAAAAGTTGTAAGATAATAGTTTATAAGATAATAATAAATAGCAAGATAATTTTGACATTAAACTGCAATTAGTTTTCGTCAAACCCACACGTAGGTAGTTTTATTAACACTGGAACGTTCCCGGTTCAAAATATTTACCAGAAGCTGCAGCATTCATGTAAAAGTAAATGACGTATCTCATGATTTATTTACAGATTTTTTTTATTTCTCTGCAAACGATTTATTTATTGAAATATTTTTTCTTTGCTCGTAAATTTTACTTTAAAAACAGTCTTAAATGACATGCGCTGCTACGTGTGTCATGTGACCGTAACATCACGCGAACTGACTCGATTATGGGCATATGCAATTAAATCTACTTTTTTCACAAAAACACTTCTTATAACTTCAAGAATTCTGCAAGAAAAAATAGGTTCACTAAATGTGCGAGGTTTTAAATTTCGTGAATTTATTAGCTGAAGGTGTTTTGAATTCTAACAATTTTACAAAACCAAAAAAGTTTTTTGTAAAATTTGAGTCAAATTTATTTAAGATATTAAAGATGTTTTATATATATTAATTAGAAAGATCTAACCCTACAGTGCACGATTATTTTTATTTTTCAACAGAAGTATGCAAATGTGTAAAAACGAATTTAATAAATGGAGGGAAAAAAATCAAAAACTTAATTTTGAAGCAAATATTTTAATTAGAATTGATAAATTGGAAATAATTAATTTTTTTAATTATAACTTCTTTATTAAAAACTTTCCTTCTTCTAACCCAATAAGTAGTAACTAAATAATTTTATTAATTAAACTAGCCACATTCGGCGACCAGCTATTCACCCGTAATATTAGTACTCGTAGTGATGCTTGCAATACTTACGAAATAAATTGGTGAAATCAATCCAGTTGTTAAAGCTTGGGGACTCTGTCCAAGTTTTATTTTATGATATCTCTCGGAAATGGAGGGTGGTGTGTGGAGGGGGAAGGGGCTGGTGACTGTTAATGACGTATCTAGAGGTTATGAAATTTCATATGAAATAAAAATTGGAGAAATCGGTACTGTTGTTGAGGCTGGGTGACTCTGTCAAGGTTTCCAACCATAGAGAGTATATAGTGAAGTAATATTTTTGAGATTTCTCTCGAAAATTTAAGGTGTTGGGGACAGGTGGCCATTGATGATTTATCTAGAGTTCATGAGCTTTTATATGAAATAAAAATTGGAGAAATCGGTACTGTTGTTGAGGCTGGGTGATTCTGTCAAGGTTCTCCCCATAGAGAGTATATAGTGAATTAGTATTTTTGAGATTTCTCTCGGAAATTTGAGGTGTTGGGGACAGATGGCCGTTGATGACTCATCTAGAGTTCATGAGCTTTCATATGAAATAAAATTGGAGAAATCGGTACTGTTGTTGAGGCTGGGTGACTCTGTCAAGGTTTGCCCCATAGAGAGTATATAGTGTAGTAGTATTTTTGAGATTTCTCTCGAAAATTTAAGGTGTTGGGGACAGGTGGCCGTTGATGACTCATCTAGAGTTCATAAGAGCTTTCATATTAAATAAAAATTGGAGAAATCGGTGCAGTGGTTGGGACCGAAGGACTCGTTCTTTGGTTTTGCCAATTATTTTAAATATATCTATATATTTAAAACAAATTGACAAAAACGTGAAGCAGTCCCATAGCACCAATCACTAAACTGATTCCGACAATTATTTCGTTTATATATTTTTATTTAAGTTTTTTGGTTATAACTCAAAAACTATCAATTGTTTGTACATCATCATTACATACCAAAATAATCAACATAAAATTTCATACAACGTAGGTCTATACAACTTCTGAAGCACTGCTGGTTTCTGAGGTGACGAGCCGCCACTGCCACAATTATTCAAAAATTGGTAGACCAGGGCTTCAAAAAATTTTAAAATTTTGTACTATATGATGAAGGATCAAACATGCAGTAAAGCACTGTTTATACGTTTTTCATTTATTCGTCGTTTGCATTTATACGTCGTTTCATCACAGTCCTCATTCATTCGTAACGATTGCAATGATAAGGTACTTCGTTTTTACGACGCATTGCTACGGTTATAACGTCGTCTACCTGTCCCAAAATTCGCAAATTTTCTACCTCAATCATTATCTCTACGCTCCTATAATTTTAAGACTTTTAATCATAGATTTTTTTAATTAAAATTCCATTTTGTTATAATAAATCGGAGCATAAATCGTATAAATTAAGAAATGTATAATTAGTACTCAAGATATGCAATAAAGGTATGATTTTTCTCACTTTTATGATAAATGTTTAATTTTAAAATGTATAATCATTGTTTTCAAAACTATGTAATAATATAGTACTATCTTAAAAAACTTTAAATTTACTACTTTTAAATGAATTTGCATTAGAAGCATCAAATTTGCAATAATCAAAGCGGTTTAATAAAATTTCGATTATACGTCTTTTCATTTATAATTCGTTTTACGTCAGTCCCTTGAAAAACGTACAAACGATGCTTTAGTGCATAAAAGCATTTTCCGATTAAAAATAAATGCTTACTCGTTAGAGAATGCATTTATAATATCAAATTATATTTCTAAATTAAACTTTCATATTAAAATTAAATTAGCCGCCTTCGGCGACTAGCTCTTCGACAGTAATACTAACAGCCTGAACCTATGCTTCCAACTTGGCGAAATAAATTGGCGAATTGGCGGTTGGAGAGGCTGAGGGACAGTGACAAAGTTTTATTTTGCTATATATCTCGAAAATGGAGGGCGGTGGGCGACCTTTGATGACGCATCTAGTCACAAGTTTTCGTATGAAATAAAAATTGTCGAAATCGGTCCAGCGGTTGGGTATGGGGACTGTCTCATGTTTTTCCCAATAGACAATGTACAGTGAAATAATGTTTTTTCGATTTATCTTAAAAATAGAGGGTGATAGGCAATGAGCGATCATTGATGACATATCTAGATGTCATAAGTTTTCATATGAAATAAAAAATTGGCGAAATCGATCCAGTGGTTGCGGTGGGGGACTGGTCCTCTGGTTTTACCCATTATTTTAAATATATAGATATAAATATTCCATATACTGTAATAAATAGAAGAAAGCATTGCATAATAGCAAATAATATACACAGTAAAACTTATACTAAACGGGATCTAAAGGGACCAGAAAAATTTTCCGTTTTCGACAGGATTCCGTTTCATACAGGGTTTCATTAATATATGAGGTTTCAAGATGTATATAGTACTATTGATCAAGATTATTGCAATGAATGATCCTGTTTCATTGTAATAAATTTCGATATATCGGGCTTTATCTTCATTAATTTCACGCTCAAATCAGGTTCACTATGGTTCATAATCAGGTTCAAACTATGCCCTATATTTATTTTTAATTAATAACATGGCTAAAAATCCATTTTTCAAAAATATAATGAGTTGAAAGGCATTAAGAATTTTATCACTTTGCCGGAAATACGTATTTTTTAATATCAAAAATTGAAAATTTTATTTTTCTTAAATGATTCATGAGATTTCTGCCTCTTGAAATATCTAGAACATGAATAATAAAGACAAGAACAAAACGTTAAAAGAGGCATTATTTTGAATTCACTTTGAATATTCATTTACATCTTCTGTGTAAAAAAATTGCACCACCAAAAATAATGTAACGTACCACTAGTGGTACAAGTACCATTTGAGAAACCCTGTAGGCCTGGAACCACCTCTACCAATTTAGCCATATATAAAGCATATTGCATGCTTAAAATTGTTTCTAATGCCCAATTTCGGAAGACTGACAACATGAATTATCAATTCAACGACAAAAGAAAAAGACTGGATAGATATTGCATAAATTCAGCGTCGCTGTTAAACATGGAATATTTCTGATGAAAAATCATAAAGAACAATGCAAAAACATTCATTTTGTCGCTGTCTTTAAACGGATCCCGACACAATTGGCTGAAAAAATTCAGTTTTATCAGGATCTATACCTTGCAAAAATTCTCAGAAAAATTCGAAATTTACTCAGCATTCAAAGGAACAAAAATTACTGGAAATGTTTAAATTCTCTGAAAATACTAGGATTAGTCAAACAAAAAATTCTTAGGAACTGTTAGAATGTATTTACTATTTCATAATCTATATTCGTTTTGAAATATTTCTAAATGTCCATTGAAACAAGAATAACCTTTAAACTCGTATTACAAAACATTAGAAAAAGATAACTCTAACTTATCTAGAAATTTCTTGTTTAAATAAAATCGGCTGCCAGCTGACAGTTCATAATCGATTTAATGCCAAAAAAATAAAGAAAAGATTTAGAGAAATTTCGTAATTTCCTTGCATATGTAAGACGATGCCACAGTTTCTTAAGAAAAAGAATAATGCAGGAAACAAAAAATAAAATGGTATTGAAAAGAATGAAAGAAAATTTCTTCGACTTTCTTTGTAATTTCGTAGAAAAGAATGGTTTCAATATTTTGAAACGAATATCGAATTTCTTTTTGTGTTATGGAATTTGTTTATTCGTGTTGCACAACTTGATGAAATATTTTTTTGTTCGATAAAAATTTTGATGAAACTTCTTCAGCAGTTTGACTGTTTTAGGCTTAGTGAGCTATTAGTGTTACATTCTCGTTTGCAATGTGAAAAATGGGTGCGTGTGTTTATGCACGTATGTTTGAAGTTACGCTATTGCGTTCAAAAAGTTTCGGAACTTATTTTATTACAGACTAGCAGTACGCGCACGGCGTTGCCCATGGCATAATGACTTCAACAAAATAAAAAATCGAAAAGTTTTGAAAACGATATCAAAGCATATAATATTATTGACTAGCAGTACGCGCACGGCGTTGCCCGTGGAATCAGGACTTTAACAAAATGGAAAAAAAAAGAACCGCCCACAATGACATGAAAAAGTTTTGAAAACAAAATCAAAACAAAAGATACACATTTTTTGATTTTCCTGCTTATTTTTTTTTTCACGCTACAGTACAGAGTACGTTAATCCAAAACAATATTACAAAATTGGAACGTGAAAATGATTATTATACAGCAAGCAAAATATAAATAAAATCCGAAAATAATAATCGAAGTAATTCATTCAGGTGAAGGTCATGACGTATCCTACGCGTCCGCCAATCAAAATTGGCATCAACGTTCCGAAGAAGTTCCGCTTTTGGAACTCGATCGAGAAAAATAACTCGCAACGGCCCAGAAAAAAATTAATTTAAAAAAAA
>BGPR01001000.1:118309-132543 GCA_013235015.1 Araneus ventricosus | reverse complement strand
AAATAAAAATTGGAGAAATCGGTACTGTTGTTGAGGCTGGGTGACTCTGTCAAGGTTCTCCCCATAGAGAGTATATAGTGAAGTAATATTTTTGAGATTTCTCTCGAAAAGTTAAGGTGTTGGGGACAAGTGGCCATTGATGACTCATCTAGAGTTCGTGAGCTCTCATATGAAATAAAATTTGAAGAAATCGGTACTGTTATTGAAGCTGGGTGACTCTGTCAAGGTTCTCCCCATAGAGAGTATATAGTGAAGTAATGTTTTTGAGATTTCTCTCGAAAATTTAAGGTGTTGGGGGACAGGTGGCCATTGATGACTCATGTAGAGGTTATGAACTTTCATATGAAATAAAAATTGGAGAAATCGGTACTGTTGTTGAGGCTCTGTGACTCTGTCAATGTTCTCCCCATAGGG
The DNA here is from genome assembly GCA_013235015.1 of Araneus ventricosus. Lineage (NCBI taxonomy): Eukaryota > Metazoa > Arthropoda > Arachnida > Araneae > Araneidae > Araneus > Araneus ventricosus. Next base: position 132,129 of record BGPR01001000.1, on the reverse strand, counting down.
AGTATATAGTGAAGTGATGTTTTTGAGATTTCTCTCGAAAATTTAAGGTGTTGGGGACAGGTGGCCGTTGATGGACTCATCTAGAGTTCGTGAGCTTTCATATGAAATAAATATTGGCGAAATCGGTGCAGTGGTTGGGACCGAAGGACTCGTTCTTTGGTTATGCCAATTATTTTAAATATATCTATATATTTAAAACAAATTGACAAAAACATGAAGCAGTCCCCTAGCCCCAATCACTAAATTGATTCCGACAATTATCTCGTTTATATATTTTAATTTAAGTTTTTTGGTTATAACTCAAAAACTATCAATTGTTTGTACATCATCATTACATACCAAAATAATCAACATAAAATTTCATACAACGTAGGTCTATACAACTTCTGAAGCACTGCTGGTTTCTGAGGTGACGAGCCGGCACTGCCACAATTATTCAAAAATTGGTAGACCAGGGCTTCAAAAAATTTTAAAATTTTGTACTATATGAAGGATCAAACATGCAGTAAAGCACTGTTTATACGTTTTTCATTTATTCGTCGTTTGCATTTATACGTCGTTTCATCACAGTCCTTATTCATTCGTAACGATTGCAATGATAAGGTACTTCGTTTTTACGAAGCATTGCTACGGTTATAACGTCGTCTACCTGTCCCAAAATTCGCAAATTTTCTACCTCAATCACTATCTCTACGCTCCTATAATTTTAAGACTTTTAATTAATGTTTTTTAATTAAAATTATATCTTGTTATAATAAATCGGAGCATAAATTGTATAAATTAAGAAATGTATAATTAGTACTCAAGATATGCGACAAAGGTATGATTTTCCTCACTTTTATGATAAATGTTTGAATTTAAAATGTATAATCATTGTTTTCAATACTGTGTAATAATATAGTACTATCTTTAAAAAATTTAAATTTAGTACTTTTAAATGAATTTGCCATTAGAAGTATTAAATTTCCAATAATCAGAGCTGTTTAAACAAATTTCGATTATACGTCTTTTCATTTATAATTCGTTTTACGTCAGTCCCTTGAAAAACGTACAAACGATGCTTTAGTGCATAAAAGCATCTTCCGATTAAAAATAAATGCATACTCATTAGAGTATGCATTTATAATATCAAATTATATTTCTAAATTAAACTTTTGTGTTAAAATTAAATTAGCCGCCTTCGGCGACCAGGTCTTCGACAGTAATATTAAGAGCCTGTACTTATGCTTCCAACTTGGCGAAATAAATTGGCGAATTGGCGGTTGGAGAGGCTGAGGGACAGTGCCAAAGTTTTATTTTGCGATATATCTCGAAAATGGAGGGCGGTGGGCGACCTTTGATGACGCATCTAGTCACAAGTTTTCATATGAAATAAAAATTGTTGAAATCGGTCCAGTGGTTGCGGTGGGGAACTGTTCCTCTGGTTTTACCCATTATTTTAAATATATAGATTAATTAAATATATAGATATTCCATATACTGTAATAAATAGAAGAAAGCATTGCATAATGGCAAATAATGTATACAGTAAAACCTGTACTAAACAGAATCTAAAAGGACCAGAAAAATTTTCCGTTTTAGACAGGATTCCGTTTCATACAGGGTTTCATTAATATATGAGGTTTTCAGATGTATATAGTACTATTGATCAGGATTATTGCAATGAATGATCCTGTTTCATTGTAATAAATTTCGATATATCGGGCTTTATCTTCATTAATTTCACGCTCAAATCAAGTTCACTATGGTTCACAATCAGGTTCAAACTATGTCCTGAATAATTTTTAATTAATATCATGGCTAAAATTCCAGTTTTTCAAGAATATAATGAGTTGAAAGGCATTAAGAATTTTATCACTTTGCCGGAAATACGTATTTTTTAATATCAAAAATTGAAAATTTTATTTTTCTTAAATGATTCATGAGATTTCTGCCTCTTGAAATATCTAGAACATGAATAATAAAGACAAGAACAAAACGTTAAAAGGGGCACTATTTTGCATTCATTTTGAATATTCATTTACATCTTCTGTGTAAAAAAATTGCACCACCAAAAATAATGTAACGTACCACTAGTGGTACAAGTACAATTTGAGAAACCCTGTAGGCCTGGAACCACCTCTACCAATTTAGCCATATATAAAGCATATTGCATGCTTAAAATTGTTTCTAATGCCCAATTTCGGAAGACTGACAACATGAATTATCAATTCAACGACAAAAGAAAAAGACTGAACAGATATTGCATAAATTCAGCGTCGCTGTTAAACTTGGAATATTTCTGATGAAAAATCATAAAGAACAATGCAAAAACATTCATTTTGTCTCTGTCTTTAAACGGATCCAGACACAATTGGCTGAAAAAAATTCAGTTTTATCAGGATCCGCATTGCAAAAATTCTCAGAAAAATTCGAAATTTATTCAGCATTTAAAGAAACAAAAATTGCTGGGAAATGTTTAAATTATCTGAAAATACTAGGATTAGTCAAACAAAAAATTCTTAGGAACTGTTAGAATGTATTTACTATTTCATAATCTGTATTCGTTTTGTAATATTTCTAAATGTCCATTGAAACAAGAATAAACTTTAAACTCGTATTACAAAACATTAGAAAAAGATAACTCTAACTTATCTAGAAATTTCTTGCTTAAATAAAATCGGCTGCCAGCTGACAGTACATAATCGATTTAATGCTGAAAAATAAAGAAAAGATTTAGAGAAATTTCGTAATTTCCTTGCATATGTAAGACGATGCCACAGTTTCTTAAGAAAAAGAATAATGCAGGAAACAAAAAATAAAATGGTATTGAAAAGAATGAAAGAAAATTTCTTCGACTTTCTTTGTAATTTCGTAGAAAAGAATGGTTTCAATATTTTGAAACGAATATCGAATTTCTTTTTGTGTTACGGAATTTGTTTATTCGTGTTGCACAACTTGATGAAATATTTTTTGTTCGATAAAAATTTTGATGAAACTTCTTCAGCAGTTTGACTGTTTTAGGCTTAGTGAGCTATCAGTGTTACATTCTCGTTTGCAATGTGAAAAATGGGTGCGCGTGTTTATGCATGTATGTTTGAAGTTACGCTATTTCGTTCAAAAAGTTTCGGAACTTATCTTATTATAGACGAGCAATACTCACACGGCGTTGCCCATGGTATAATGACTTCAACAAAATAAAAAAGCGAAAAGTTTTGAATACGATATCAAAACATATAATATTATTGATTTCGCCCTCGATTTTTAGCTAAAGTACACGCAGGAACTTTCTTTTAACTAAAGATATCAGCATATATAAGCGTCTATTGAACGTATAAAACAAATAAATCAAATGATTCTTGGATCAGTAAAATGAAGTGATTAAGATTAGCTGATGCAATAAAATGATCGAGAGTATGACGTGACTGTCGCTTGATACCGCCAACCAATCGGATAGTTGAAATGCATTCTGGGACAGGGTTGCCAGATCAAAATACCAAAATAAGGCCAAACCTTCTTAAAAATAAGGCCAAAAAAGGCCAAATTTGACAAATTGATTGAAATTTGCTATTGGATTCATTCGTCATTTGCTATTGGAAAAATAGCTATCCTTCAAGAAAACGAATCCCACTTGATAGGAAATAAATAAAAATAATTAATAAAGGGAATTATCAATGTGGAAGAGTAAAAAGTAATAGCAGATAACGACAAGAAGTAAGAATCTGGTGAATGACTTCATCAGAGGCCAGACATCTATGCAGATTCAAAAATTGGATAGATTTTCTGGAGAGGAAAAAGACTTTAAGGTCCGAAATTATTTAATATCCTCTTATGGCCTGAACCTATTCCGGGATGTAATGGAAAGGAAAAACATTTATCCACAAAGAAGAAATTAAAGACATTCTTTTGAAGAAAGTAAGAAAAGAAGGGTTGCTAGACATCCATGCAGATTCAAAAATGGAATAGTAGTAATGGAATTTTGTAGATATTCATTCTTTTTTTGTCTTTTTAGATATTCCCCACTTAATAGGCATATGTGCAATGTTCTATTATTAAACTAAAATTTAAGTGAAAGAAATTTAAAACATCCTTGTCCTATTCAGGAGCTATTTCGTTTGACAGCTCATTATATATCATTTGAAATGTGCAATATCAAAAAATTATTAAACAATAGAATAAGTAATTAAAAATTGTTCTAAAAGGCATTAACGAAAATAAAGCCAAAAAAGGCCAAAAATGAATTTAAGGCCAAATAAAAATTCCCAAGGCCAAGGGCTTTGAAAAAAGGCCAAAATTCCATAATTTGGCCTTAAAAAGGCCAATATGGCAACCCTGTTCTGGGAACTCAGCGTAACCTTAGGTCGGACGAAAGCTTCTTCTATTCGGATATGCGAGAGAAAATGTTTTGAACTGATCAATAAAAATATTCATAGAAAATCGGAGAAAAAAAAAGAAATTTTAACCATTCTTGTTTTAAAACAGGGATAAATATTCCGGTTTATACCTAAAAAATTGAACATGATAGCGTTATTAGAAAGTCGAATGCAAGATTGGAAAGTTAAAAATATAAATAAAAAGTGACTGTTATTTAAAAATTCCTCAAAATTCAGTAAATTATGTTAAAAATTTAAAACAAACTTTATTAGAACAAAAATTGTTTGTTCTATCCGATGGTGCACTGATTGTTTTTCAAAGATCATTAGAAAAGATACAACAGCCGTAAATGTGCCAAAAATGATCCAAAATCACACAAAACATTAAATAAAAAAATTCTAGATTAAATTTTAAAATTCTGGCTTCGAGGTGCATTGAGTCATCATTGCGACTACCTGTGTGCCAAAGTTCATGGCTGTAAGTGCTATAGATTCGTCTGGACATCACACACACACACGCAAGCATTGACTTTTATGAGTATAGGAGAATGAAAATGGATAGAATTTTATTAGGTGTTTCCCTCGCAGTAACTACCCTGCATAACAACGCATTTTTGCCATTGTTCATATAAATACTGCAAATACTGATTACAAACCTACTTTCGCCACTGCCTTCAGTGTATTCTTTGCTGCACTTCATCGGAACTTGAGAATCGTTGCTTTCGACCCGACTTTTGCATGATTAAAGCTTTTTTTAATCACCCTGTAGAGATGTCTTCGAATTAACGTTGTTCAGATATGTCGCGAATACAACCTCAATGGTAGTGCCATATCAGTAGAGCCATTACCAACAGTAGAATCATTATTTATGGTTAAATTTAGATGCTATAAAATTAATACAAAAAGATTCTTAAAATTTATAAGAAAAATTAATCTCCAATTATCCTAAAAAATTTATCAATTTTACCACAAAAAATGTTTGTTAGTCCAATGTATGCGAAACAGTTGAATACAATTGCATTCAAAATGAATTACATTGAGATATAATACACATAGTTATTTATTTTGAAATTTGTTACTAAAATGAATTGAATTGAATTTTAATGAAAAATAAAGCACGTTTCATACCTTGAGTTTTAAAGCAATTTGCTACAGAGAGCATGCGTATTGAGCCTTACCTTGCTACTCATACAATACACTATGTGCCCAAAAGTATCCGGACACTTGCAGATTTTCACATTTTTTAGAATTTCTCCGGAATGGTTTAACTGACTGCCTTTAAACTTCGGACATGTAAAGAATAGACAATAACTCACATTTTACATTGAAGATTCGATCCTGAGGGCAATTAGGGGGCCGTCTACAAACTGATGAAGATAAAAACGTTTTTGGCCCACCCCGCTTCACAAAACACTGATAACAGGATGGAACTTTCAATAATGGTTATGTTTAATGTGCATAATATTTACATAAATTGTTGTAAACTCAGCGCAAACATTTGCGAAGATATAAAGGTTTTCTTAAAAAATCTCAAATTTTCCCACCTGTTTTTTGCTTATAACATGCAGAGTTTTCTGTTATATTATACGAAACTTACAGAAAAGATGACAATATGTTAGAGAAGCATTTGTGTAAAACTTTGGAAAAGAATTGTTGAATATTACAGGAATTATGAGCAATTTTAGTAAATAGTGTTTTACTGAGCATGCGCGAAACATAGTGTAATTTTTCTTTCACAACTTTAAAGCCAAATATATAGGGTAACTTATATAAAAACATTCAGTTCAATATCATTAGTATTCAGAAAGATATCGGCATTACAACGATCAGAATTTTAGCTCCTGTCGAAGAGAAGCTAAAAGATGAGGGGTTGTACACAAATTGATATTTTTTAAACTTATATCTTTAAATATTTATATTGAATTGTATAGCGGTTAGAATTTGCTGCATACCCATGAACACTTATCAATTACGTGCATAACTTAAATTCCAGCTAATTAGGCACCATAAATAACAAAAATTTTATTACTTTAATTATATTATTTACATGATTGTTAACAAGTTACATATTACAATTTTACGGCCAAACGATATTTTTGAATACATTTATTTTATGGCGAAACGATTTTTTATCTAATTAATTTCTTTTTCTTAAAATATTTTAATAATTCTACATATATAAATATTTTTATTCGTTAGGAATATTAGGTATGTTCTTGGGTTTTCAGCAAATTCTAACTACTATACAATTCAATATAACTATTTAAAGATATAAGTTAAAAAAACATCAATTTGTGTACAACCCCTCATCTTTTAGCTTCTCTTCGACAGGAGCTAAAATGCTGATCGTTGTAATGCCGATATCTTTCTGAATACTAATGATATTGAACTGAATGTTTTTATATAAGTTACCCTATATATTTGGCTTTAAAGTTGTGAAAGAAAAATTACACTATGTTTCGCGCATGCTCAGTAAAACACTATTTACTAAAATTGCTCATAATTCCTGTAATATTCAACAATTCTTTTCCAAAGTTTTACACAAATGCTTCTCTAACATATTGTCATCTTTTCTGTAAGTTTTGTATAATATAACAGAAAACTCTGCATGTTATAAGCAAAAAACAGGTGGGAAAATTTGAGATTTTTTAAGAAAACCTTTATATCTTCGCAAATGTTTGCGCTGAGTTTACAACAATTTATGTAAATATTATGCACATTAAACATAACCATTACTGAAAGTTCCATCCTGTTATCAGTGTTCTGTGAAGCGGGGTGGGCCAAAAACGTTTTTGTCTTCATCAGTTTGTAGACGGCCCCCTAATTGCCCTCAGGACAGAATCTTCAATGTAAAATGTGAGTTATTATCTATTCTTTACATGTCCGAAGTTTAAAGGCAGTCAGTTAAACCATTCCGGAGAAATTCTAAAAAATGTGAAAATCTGCAAGTGTCCGGATACTTTTGGGCATATAGTGTATGTGCTATTAGCAAGACTATAGTCTAATAAGCAAGTGTATTGTCGAATAATGTTACCGAGGTTGAATCTGGGATTATTTTGTATTTAAAAATACTCATCCGACTTAAGACTTATCAGTCTTAATAGAACTGTGTCGTAAGTCGAGGACACTAAGTATTAGACCATTCTTTCCTAATGCCGGCTATAGCCGGCAGCATTCATTCGAAAATTAATTAATCTTTATATTATATAATATATACTAATTATGTTTTAATTATAATATTCATTGTTTATTTAGAAATTATGAATATATTGACAAAAATTCTAAAAAAATAAATTAAAAGAAATTAAAAAAAATATTTTATTGATAACGTAATTCGTCGTTTAGCGCTCTATACCAGGGTTTTATAGCCAAATTATGGAAATTTCGCCTTTTTTCAAAGCCCTTGGCATTAGGAATTTTCATTTGGCCTTAAAATCATTTCGGCCTTTTTTGGATTTATTTTCATTAATGACTTTTAGAACAATTTTTAATTACTTATTCTATTGTTTTTTAATAAATTTCTGATATTATACTTTTCAAATGATACATAATGAGCTGTCAAACGAAATAGCTCCTGATTAGAACAAGGATGTATTAAATTTTGTTCACTTAAATTTTTGTTTAATAATAGAACATTGAACATATGCCTATCAAATGGGATTCGTTCTCATGAAGGATAGCTATTTTTCTAATAGAAAATGACGTTTTCAATCAATTTGTAAAATTTGGCCTTTTTTGGCCTTATTTTTTAAGAAGGTTTGGCCTTATTTTGCTATTTTGATCTGGAAACCCTACTCTAGATATCTGCATGCGGAGTCGCGAGTCCACCATCAGTTTTTCTTTCACATATCGGCAATTTACCGACAAAAGGCGAAAAATATGAATTAATTAAGTTGATTATTTTTTTTGTTTACATAATGTGATTGAGCCGCTGCTCTTCTTAGTCACAAAATCGTTTTCCTGCATGCCTGATTTACCGCCCCTTTCGAAGAGCCGAACGGAGCGGACTGCGCCCTCTGCTTTACTTGAACTACGCCACTGTTGTCATAGCGAGGAGAACTGCCACAGCGAAAGGGTTAATCCTTACGTCAATACATACATAACCTTATCCATATCCAATGGGTATAAATCGGTGAATCAGGGGCTATCAGCTGGCCCCAAGGGCTCAAACCAGAGATTCTGAGTTTAAATTTGACATCATTACAACTGTTTTTTCTTAATTTCTCTCTTTAAAAAAATAATAAAAAACCTTTCAACATTGCTTTCTGGCTTAAAAGGCTCGAAAATTTTGCTACTTTTGTAGTCATTCCACTTGTATTTGTAGCATTGACGCGGTCGAAGACATTTTTTGGCTAGTTATTTCATCGTAATTTTTATTAAATTATCGCAAGTATTGTATTGTTCTTTATGATTCTTATTGTCAGGTGAGTAAAATCTGTAAAGTTAAAGAGTTTTGGTTTACTTTAGCCTTGAAGGTTGACATTCATCACGAAGATACAAAGTTTTTATGACCTCAGCCCCCCCCCCCAGATCGGAATCCTAGATTCACCACTGGGTATCATAATTCATTTTATTAATTCATCCTATTGTTTGATGATGCAACTGTTTTCTCAAAACGACAGCAATGAAATTCCGTTGTTTATCCACACTAGTTTACTGAATGTCCTCTGATTTTGCATACGATCGCTCAACATCTACGTGTAAAATCGGCGTCTTTCCCAGAAAAGTTTATTGCAACCGTCCTTGTCCGCAACCGCGTCGTCACTTCCGCCCTCCAAACATTCGGGAACCGACTCGATGGCTGCGATCCGGCGGCCTTTTCTCTGAAAAAAAAACCTTATCGCGCTCGCTTTCGTTAGAAGGTTGCCAATTGCCTATCTGTCGATTATCAGTCGCTGCTGAGATAGGAAAATGGAACACAACACACTTCTTCCTCGTTGTTTTTCGTCCGACGCTGGTCACGCCCGGTTCTGGCAGGTGGCTTCAGATGTGGCGTCGCAGAATCGTTTGCTCGGAATATTGGACGGATGAGATTCGAATTTAGGGCTTCACCATCGATGAATTTATTTTTAGACATGGTTTAGTTTAGTTAGATTAAAGACCCGATTTGAAGCTATGAGGCTATATTAGGATGGACCTGGCGATTTTGAACCGTGGTCAGATGACGAGGACGACACCTGAGCTGATACCTTCCTATCAAAACGTTCACACCATATTAGCGGGAAAACGTTGACTCTTACAAATTTAACGCGCAAAAAACATTTTTACTTTCTTGTATAAGAAGTAGATATGCACAATGAACCAGCGGGAGTGGTCTCGCCTAAACTTTCTCATATCCGCCCTAATACGGGTGGGGAAAAAATACACAATGCGGCAGTAACATACACCATTCCCTAACGCAGGTGGGGAAAAAGCGAATCGTTCGCCCTTTTTTAGTGTTGTAGAATGGTGCAGAAACCTAATATGCAATTTGAATGCCTTTTTTTTTTCAACCGATTTAAACGAAAATCGGGCATTGATCTACAATTAATACTAATAGACCTCATACCAATTTTTATTTAGCTAAGTCATAGCGTTTAGGAGTCATCGTGTTCACAAGTATGTGGTTATACAGACCGACCGACAGTCAACGCATTGGCGGATTTGTTTCAAAATTTGATACAAACCAGCATTCTTTATGATAAGACTGTGTACCACATTTTATCCACCTAGCTATTTAAGTTTTTGAGTTATCGTGTTCACATGAACACGGACAGACAGACAGACTTCCCGTGAACGGATTTTGTCCAAAATTTGGTGGAAACCTACAAATTATGTTTAAAGTTCGTATAACAACTTTCATACCTCTAGCTCTAACGGTTTTTGAGTTATCGTGCGTACAGACAGACAAAACTCCAAAATTGTGTTTTTCGGACTCAGGGAGGTCTAAAACGTGGAGATAAATCAAAATCTCGAGTTCGATTTTTTTGACGATTACAATACTTTCTCTTTGTAGACTTCGTATACGAGAAAGTAAAAAATTGAGAAATTTTTTATTGCATTTTTGATTGAATACCTTGAGCAGCCGTAAATCCTCGAAAAACTTGTGGGAATTTAGAGCCTTAAAAATTACTCACTTACGATCATTGTGGACAGAAATTGTGGATGCAATTAATTAACAAAATCAACTCGGAATTAAAAACAATTTTTTGCGCTTTTAAATTTTGACTTTGAAATTCACCAAAATAAATTCGAATGACAGACGACAGGTTAACATTATGTAAACTGAAATTCAAGAAATCAGAGAAAAATTCGAATTAAAAACGTTCGAATTATCCAAATTCCACTGTAATTCATAGAGCGACTTCTTAATGTAAGTAATTCAACTTTCAACGAATTCAAAAGCAAATCAAATCAAACTCAAATCAACTAGGAAAAACATACAAACATATTTTGTAACATTTCGTTGATACAAAGATTTGGACTTGGAGAACTTTTTCCTCAAGCCTGTTAGTCAATAATTGAGTTTTTATCATTGAGTGAAGCATACGTTCTTCTTTTATATGCGTTTTTGCCGTTAAGCCTAACATGTTTATGGAAAACATTCAATGATTGTAAACAACGTTATGCAACTGGTGTTTGTTTCCTTCTCGAAAAAAAAACATACTTCATCAACTGATGAGATCTTTCATTCCACACTTGCTATTTATTTTGTTTAAAACAGAACGAAAAAAATGATTATATAATAATAAAATTTACTAATTGAAACTTCAGAGGAATTTGGCTAATTCAAGCGTTTTTAATTCGAATTCGTAGGTAATTCGAATTTTATTCCTAGTCTCTTTTATTTCCTATTAACATAATGCAAAATATCGTTTAAATTCGAATTTGATTCATTCGATTCAAAAATGTTTTTATATATGAATTTTTTTGTTAGTTAAATAGGACGTGCTTTGTTCTCTCAGTGATTGTAAATGAATAAGTTTTAAGGCCCTTAATTCAATTCTGTATTTACTGCTGTAAAATGTATTCAATCAAAAATTTATCTCAATTTTTTAAAAAAAATCTTTGAACACGTTATATATGAATTTGTACTAATTTATTTTGAAGTTTTATTGACAAGTGTTGTATTCAAAGCGGTGTGTATTGTTTCTTTGTTGAAATTATTGGTTTTTTAAAAAAATTATGATTGTTATTCCTTTATTCATTATCGTTTATTTATTAATTACGCTTTATTCATTAAAACTATTAAAAACAAATCCTTACTGCCATTTTAACTTAAAAATTCTTTTCTATTGATGTACTAATTTTTGACCCAGCTTTTCTTAATTCGAATTTTTGAATTAGTTGAATTTTCATGTGGTCCTGTCATCTTCGAATTAACCAATTTCCACTGTATTAAAAGTCCGGAGTGCTCTACATTCGACCTTCTCGTATACTTCCACATAAGAAAGTAATGGCTATTAAAAACAAATCCATACTGCTATTTTTAAGTTAAAAATTGTTTTCTATTGTTGTACTAATTTTTGACCCAGTTTTCCTTAATTCGAATTTTTGAATAAGTCAAATTTTCATACGTTCCTGTCAGCTTCGAATTAGCCAATTTCCAATGCATTAAAAGTTCGGAGTGCTCTACATTTGACCTTCTCGTATACTTCCACATAAGAAAGCCTCTTATAACCGTGGTCAAAATTAATTTTGTTTTGGTATTGTAACCAAACGTTTCCGAATGGAACTACTAAATATCCTGTAAAGCCTGATATCATGTATCCTTAAAGTGACCATACGTCCCGTTCTGAACGAGACAGTCCCGTTTTTCAATAGCCTGTCCCGTTGTGCCCGATCACAGCTTCGGGACGCCGAAATATCCTATTTTCAGAAACCCAGGCAACAAAGGGCTAGGAAGAGAAACCCAAGGTAATAATTTCAGAAAAAGGTGCGATAAACAAAAACAAAACAATAAAAGGTAAATAAAGGCTCACACGTACGTGTTAGCTAGCACATATTTCTAACTTTTTTACACGAACAAAAGGGGCAGAAGGTATTGGGCGGAATTGTCCACACTGTTATACCAATAATTTGTATCATACGAACTTTCGTATAATTATTGAATATATTCTATGTCTATCCGGAACTAATGTACCTGTAATAAGGGTATTTTTGCTTCTGAATAAGTTGTAGACTAGCGAAGAAAACACAGTTGTATTTCGCAGTTCTTAAAGCAATGTTAATCCTGCCGAGAACTTTATTCTTATTTGAAATCAACACCAAATATACTGAAGCAAAAATTTATTCTTCACAAAAATACAAGATTTCATGAATATTTATTTTCGCATTTTAATTCCTGTTCTTTTTATTGATAAATATAAAATGAAGAAATATGTATTTTCTTGAATACACGTACTATTACTTAAAAATTAGAAGCTGTCTCGTTTTGTGGGAAAAATTAAACGGTCATTTTTTGTATCCTGCATCAAGAACTGCCTTTTTCAGAGATGGTTTGTCTCTGTTGGTGATGGTTTTTCCAGTCCCCCCCTCAGAGGACACCACAAGTACGTGGATAAAGATTTACTGTATAAGGCACGGTGCATATATACGACTTGTATTGGACAAGCCATTAGCGACACAAAATGTCGGAGAAGCGATTAGTGGCGTACAGTACATCGATAGCAATTGTTTAGTGTACGCATACCTCCGACTTCTAGAGAAATTTCTACGCCTCCCTTCGGCGGGAGGTATGTGTCCCCATCCCAACTGGTATCAATGTACTTCACGCCTCATATCGGTTTTTGCCGTTTTCTCGCTAATGGCTTGTACAACACAAATTGGACGTATGCACCCGGGTCTAAGGAAAAGGGATCTCCTTCATTTCAAGATGCAGCAGTATAGGTACTGTCCTACCGCCACGAGAAAAACCCTAAACAGGGTTGCCTCAAGTGGACGAGTCGAAGAAAGGAAGGAAGCGGATATAAAATCAACCGCCGCATTTGGCAAACTACGCGCACTTCGTTAGGCGAAGAATTCGGTTTCGACCGAAGTACAAAGCGAAATGAGACTTCCGCGGGTTCTGTCTGCGCCAAATGATATAAAGCCCTTTCCTTCACCCCCAAAATGCAGTGGAATATCCGTTTCCATAACGACCGCCACCAGCATGTTTGGTGTCTGGGGTTTTTCTCGTGGCGGTAGGACAATATGTAGACGACATTTTCGATGATGGCACAGCGTCCTACGGCAGGAAACGGTTATGGCCATTTTGTAACTGACGACATGACCCGCTTTATTATCGTGGCAATCCGGCATTCAAGACCCGGATTCTTAGGCAGGGCCGGGGCTATCGTTTAGTCTCTCCAACTTTTATGCTTTCCATTAATCAGTGGCATAGCGAGGATAGGTAGAGCCCGGGTAATGATAATATTTTTCGCCTCCCCCCGGTCATCATCAGTGACTTAGCTTGTGTAAACGGCGCATGGTATTTTCGCCCTCTCATCG
>BGPR01001000.1:106249-118136 GCA_013235015.1 Araneus ventricosus | reverse complement strand
TAAACGCATTAACATTTTCTCATCATCAATGACTTAGCTTGTGTAAACGGCGCATGGTATTTTCGCCCTCTCATCGTATTTGAATTTAAAATGTGAAATAAACGCATTAACATTTTGTCATCTGGGAAGTGGCGCCCGGAAATTATATTTTTTATACCAGCCGTCATCAATGACTTAAGAAGCGGAAATGACGTAGGGGTATGGCATTATTTTTGCGCCCTCCCATCACATTTGGCGATAAAAATGAATTAAAAGCAGTAATATTTTCACTCCATGGCATCCTCTAAAACTGGCATCCGGGGCATTTATATTCTTCTTGTCCCCCGATCGGAACGCTACTGTCATTGATGACTTTTAAGCGCATTAACGGAGAAAAACAAATTTGACCATCAAGTTAAATTTTTAAAAAATATCCATTCATTGATATCAGTTTTATTGCAGTACTAGTTTTCTCTGATTGTAAGATCTCATATTCGAGACCGGAGGGTTCTAGGTTCGAAACCCGATTCCACTAAAGATCCGCCATGTATGTGGGACTGATGCATGTTAAAGTGTTGACTTAGTAATCTGATGGCAGTTCAAAATTAAGAGGTCCGTCCAAAAAATAATGTTAGCGTTCCTTCTAAACTAAACGTGCCACGATTTGCGACCATGGTAAAATGATCAGACCCATATCTAGAGTGCTCGGAAATGAAGTTCAGAAAATCTGGCCACTTTTATAGGTACAGCAACGCTTCGATTAACCGTCACTCTGTTATCCGTCATCTTCAAAAAAAAATCTAATCAGTCATTTCTGCACATTACTACTTTTGTATTGAAGTTTATATTGATTGTTTTGCAAAATTAAATACAATATGTATGTATTATTCACTTCCAAAGGATTTTATTTTCATTTTTGTCCCAAGCCAGCAGTGGAACCACGTTTCTGTTCGTATGTATTAAGAGATTTCTTTTATCCGTCTACTCGGTTATCCGTCTCTGCGCTGGTCCGGACAGGGACGGTTAATCAAAGTTTTACTGTAATATCTAGAAGCAAAAGGTGAGAGGAACCGATTACACTTTATACAGATGTTACCATTTCGTTTTAAATTTTAGCAATTTCAAAGTTCATTTGACTGTCTTCGGTAAGTCCTCCTGCGGTTACTTTTCAACCAAATTAATTAAGCAAACTTTCCGAGAGCCCCGTCCTTTTTTTCAATTCCAGAAAAGGAAGTGAGTCACATATTTCCGAGAGAAAAAAACACTCTCGACTCTCTCTGGAACAGAGCACAGAATCGTCTGCTGGGGGGAAAAATCGCTTGTTTATCCGGAAACCGAAAGCATCAGGGTCACGTGATCGGATGCCTTTCCGCAGGTAGCTCGGCCTTCCTGCTCTCTCTTCAAGGACGAAGTCTGCGAGAAGAATTCTTCGAAAGCGACGCTTTCGTGTGGCGGAAATTATGGCAAAAAAAGTCGTATTTGTGCCCAGAACAGAGCATTCTTCACCGCGAATACTGGTATACAGGGTGTTTCAAAAATATCTGGCAAAAATGAAAGGGTCGGTCAGGCATACGTTAATCACATGGGTGCGCACACGTAATCTAGAGGCAGCAGGTGGCATTTAAAATAATGCCGCTCTGGCCACAATTGCCGACACTTTCTGAAATTTGCACATTTTTTCAAATAACTCCTCGAACTTCGACCATATAAATAATAGGTTTTAACTCACAATTCACATTAAAGATTCTGTCACGAGGGCATTTTGGGGACCGAACAGAAATTGATGAAGTCGAAAAGGGAATTTTGCCTCACCCCATTGCACAGAAAGCTGATAATGGTTTGCAACTTTCGTCAATTATTTTGTGTGTTGTGCTCAATATTTACATGCATTTTCGTAAAAATAACTGGAATATACGGGAAGATATAAAGGTTTCTTTAAAAAATACCAAATTTTTTCGCATGTTTTTTGCTTATAACTTGCAGTGTTTTCAACCACATTGTATGAAACATACAGAATATGCGACAATGTCTTAGAGAAGCATTTTCATAAAATGCGAAGTATATACTTAAAATATTAGAGAAGGTATGAGCATTTGTATTAAATAATTTTTTACTGCGCATGCGCGAATGTAGCCTAATTTTTCTTTCACGACTTCAGAGCCAGATATAAAAAGCAACTTATATAAAAATTTCAGTTCAATACCTTTAAGATTCAGAAAGATATCGGCATTTTGGTCAGCGCTGTTTTAGTTTAAATGACATCTGTTGCCTCCAGGTGGTGTTTGCGCACCCATGTTCCTATGTGATTTTAGATGCTTATCGTATAACTCACCTAGCCTTTCATTTTTGCCAGATATTTTTGAAACACCCTGTATAGATAAGTGAACCTTCCAGCGGACGTGCCCTCTATTCAACATACTAAGTCGCGCGTATTTTCTAGATACACTATTGTAAAATATCAATTTTTAAGAGGGTAATTATTAAAGTTAGGTCATAATTGGGAGAGGGATATTAGGTACAATTATGGTACAATACAAGGTGAGATAGGTTATAGCGCCACCTGGCGGCAAACAATGGAGTTAACGTTCCTGTCTCGAAAACGGTACAAGATACCGGTAAAAAAGTCGATTACAAAATTGTAGAGCGTTTTCGATTTAGTACGAAAAGACACCTTGTGTACATTAATACGAGGAACAAAACGCTTAAAATGCACATCTATTTGTTCGCATTTTCCGAAATTGTGATGTCACAACTTCGGAGATTGTGACATCAAGAGAACAAAAGGAGAAAACTTTATCAGAGAGAACAAACTCTCATCAGAGAGAACAAAAGGAGAAAATTTTATTTTTCGGGCAAAAAATGACACCATTATACGTTTTCCTGTGGGAATAACTCAAACAGCAGGTGTATGGACATTTCCACCAACACTGCAGGACTTTCGATGACGTATTGCATTAGCTGTGCTAGCGGACCAACTGATATGCTAAAAAGTGTGCAAAGTGAAATTCAAACAAGATCCCAAATATTCATTGTAGATGACGGAGACAGTTTGAACACAAAAAATAAAGGTATCTTGTGATAAGTAGCTGTTTTTTCTCTTTTTAACCCGTTTTGAGACTTCACAGTTTCAGAAATTGAGAACAAACAGATGTTCATTTTAAGCGTTCTGTTCGTATTAATGTGCAAAAGGTGTATTTTCGCACTAAATCGAAGATGCTCTACAATTTTGTGGTTGATTTTTCCCCCGTATCTTGTACCGTTTTCGAGATAGGAACGTTAACTCCATTGTTTGCCGCCAGGTGGCGCTGCAACCGATCTCGCCGTGTAGCGCATGGTCACTTTACTGTACCTAGACACCAAGTTTGTGGCAATAGTTGTCGCCGTTCTCAAGTTAATGTGGACTAGAAGGACTTTAGTGTACACCCTGTATATACTATGTATAAAGAGATTTCTGTTATTCGTCCCAGTCCTGGTCGGGACAGTGAAGATTAATCGTAGTTTTACTGTACTGTGTTCACCAATAGACAGGCAGACTGATCGCCTGGCATAATTTCAAAAATTGTTTTTTCGGATTCAGGGAGTTCTAAAATGTGGAGACTCATCAAAGTCTCGAATTCGAAATTTTTGGACATTTCGGTATTTTCTCTTTGTATACTACAAAGCAAATAGTAATTTTCGGAAGAATTTTTCTTTTAACTCTTTCAAGTTCACTACATGCTTCGTTTTGAAAATTACTAAATTTATTTCAAAAATGTGTATAAGACATGTAGCTGAATGAAATGTAAAGTGAAAAAAATTAGCAATTTTTATTTTCAAGAAATTTGTGGTTTCGCAGTGAAACCAATGAACGGTAACGGGCTATTTTTCTTCCGAATAAGTTATAATCGAAATGCAATATAAATTATGTATTTAATTTATAAGTATACCTGTGTATTCAGGATATTCAACTTTCATAAAATTCAATATTACTTTCGAAGATTTAAATTTAAAAAATATCAATTTGTGCAAGAACCCTCATCATTTTGTTTCTCTTAGAGATCAAAAGCAATTTAGCTCATGCAATGCCGATATCTTTCTGAATACTAACGGTATTGAACTGGAATTTTTATATAAGTCGGTCTATATATCTGGCTGTTAATTTATGGAGGAAAAATTACGCTACGTTTCGCCCATGCGCAGTAAAAAAAATGCTCAATGTGTGGTTTCACTGCGAAACCAATGGACGCAAAAGTGTTAAAAAGCATTTTTGTGCAAAACCTATGCATGACTTTCCATTCAAATTCGAGAACATAAATGAGATCGTTTGCGAGAGATCAACACCTGCTCTTATGTAAATACGCATTTCCTTTCCTTAAATGCATTGATATGAAGTTGATTCACACTTTGTTTCAACAACAGCCATGCAGAAGAAATATTCTAGCTAAACACGAATTGCTAACTTTCAAAGGAAAAAAGACAACATTTGATATTGGTATCGATACCGTTTGATTGCAGTTTAAGAAAATTAAAGGCTGTGTTTATATAGGTGGAAAGCTGAGCAGAATTAAAATCTAGGTTTTTGATTGGTCCATTTAAAATTAATTATCGCTCTTAATTCCCGGTCAACAGATAAAATTATAATTTAATTTTATCATTTTAGGTTTCGTTCTCCAGTTATAAATGAAAAATATTAATTTGTTCCTTGACTAAACGTTCTTTTCAAGTAATTTAACTTGATAGAATTTATATTGTTTATTCTGAACATTCCTTTATTTATTCCAATTATATTCTAGACTTTTATGTACATACCTTTCTTTATTCTTATTAAAATTCGACTCTCAAAACAAGCACACGAAAGTTTTTTACTCAACCTATACCCACACCCATTTTCTCATTTATTTAACAAATGTTCATAAGGTGCAAACCGCATTGCGTTAATTATAGAAAAAGCGACCAGAAAGTTATAAAATGTTCGCATAATTGACCGGACGAAGAGAGGTTCTATTTTAACTCGACCGTTCGATATTTCGTCTGTAAATTTGTTTGCTAAGCGGGACATTCACGAGTAGTCCAATCTTTTTTTTTTTTGGAACACGAGATGCCAAACGCCTTCGCCAATTTTAAAACCCGATGATAATTGATGTAGATTGAGGGAGAGTTTGGATTTCCAACGTGGTTGGATTTCTATTCAGCACGTTCGGTCATAAAAGTGAAATACGATCCTTCGAGGCGAGCAATAAATCACCCGTGTGTGTAGGGGAGCGTTGAGGAGTGGAAATGTGCGTGGGAGTCTTTAACTGGAGAAATGAGGGCGGGGAGGGAAGGGTGCTTTCTCCAAAAAGCGAAATTCCCCCGTGTGGGAGAGGGGGAGTAGGAGGATCGAAGCGGCCGATAGTGCATTTTGGAGCCTCCGTGAATGACCTACCTAAATCGATCGACTTGAATCGGCGGGAAACAAACCGGTCTTTGGGCCAAATGGAATGGATTGTACTACTCGTGTCAAGACCAAGCGCAGTGTTCGAATTTCTTCGAATTTGGTATGAATGTTCCTTTAAGTGATTGAAAACGACGTATGAGTAAGGATTTTTATTTTTTTACTCCGTTCCAAGATGGTGGCCTTTTTAATGATTCCATTCATGTAATGTTCAGCTTTTTTGAACGATTCTATACAAACCGTCCTTGCTATATAAATTTTAAGACTATTCCCTCTCTTTCGAGCGTAAACTTTTATACAACTTCGTTTCAGTACATTTTCTGTTGTCAAATCTAGTGGTTCGCCTAGAAATGAAGGGTAAAAGTTAGAGATAATGTTATAGAAGTGTGTTTCTGACCTAACGAATGCGAAAGTGTTGGAGGAGATGCCCCCCATCCCCCCTCTAAACCCTCCAAGTTGTGCAATGACAACATTGACTAAGCCTTTAAAGATTGCGATGAAGAGCTGGTCTTAGATTCTTTTTTTTGGGGGGCGAGGTCTACTGTCCATAGAATTACTATCCCGGGGGGGCGCTGCGAGTTCACGGATATGAGAGGCCGCCGGGTAAGTAAGCGGGCTCTCGCTTCCCCTGGGGGGTATAGTAAAGGGGGGGTTGGATCCTCCCCCCCCCCAGTGATAATACGCACCTCCTATGGGAGGAGTCGGTGATGACTATCAGGACTCCGGCCTCAGTATTCGAGCTACTGCAGTGGCTGTCATTCAAATTTCCCGAACGCTACGGCAGAGCGGAGGGGTGATCCAGTTTTCTGGTTCTGGTTTCTGGTTCATAGAACTACTAGTTAAATAAATTATCATACTATTGCCGGAAGTGTTGCTATAATATTAAAAATTCTCACTTGCTAATACCAGAGCAAAACTGGGCAAGACTGAGTTGCCAGATCATTAAATGAAAAATCACTTTTTCTAAGAGGTAACTAAGGTTATTTTCCATCATTATCTCCTGTTAATTTAAGCAGCCTGCTACAATAGAAACACTGCAATCTGAATGGTACCAAGCCTCCACATTTCATATATTTATACCCGTAGATTGTAATTAATTGTTTAAAATAATTTTTGTAAGTATTTGCCTTTATTTCTTTTTAAATCGTTGATTTATATAATTAACATGTTTTTTTCCTGTGATAAAACTTTTGGTCGCGTACTGCATCCCCCTGCAACAACAAATCCCTTGAAAGAAATCAACCTTTACAGATATCCTAAGTTTAGCATTGAGAAAATGGGGCACCCTCAAAGCTCCAATACCATCCTGTTTGGCGACAAATTTGAAAGCACTGGGATTTTCCATTAATTATTGGCGCTAAATGCTGGGAAGTGAAGAAAATTTTGAGTCACGAGTTTCTTTCAAAATCTCTTCAATGTCTGGAAGCTTCTTTATTCATATCTAGAACACACAAGTCACAGAGAATGAGGGAATCCTTTTCTTTAACTTAATTCACTGGTAAAGGGCCCAGGAGTGGCGTTAGAGTTTTCCCTACGGTGGTCACGCCTGCTGTACGGGAGGCCAGTGTAATGAAATTGTTCTCAACTTTTCGCCAGATCATTATTTATCAACTAGTTGAATACCCCGTAAAAACTTTTTCCCCGACGGGATACAAAACCTTTCCCCGACGGGGGGGGGGCACAGAATCCCCGACATAGGGGCCCCTGTCCCCCCACTGGCGCCACCCCTGAAAGGGCACTCTGTAGTGATATCCCTTTGCGTTTGCCACCCTATGTTCTATTGTAAAAATGACTTGTTTCTGTATGCAAACTCTATCCTTTAAGTTTGTATGAGGACTTTTAAATCTCCCTGTATAAGAAAATTTATCAAAAAAGTTCTGGCTTTGGAAATATTATTCAATTGTTTTCAAAAATAATCAGATATGGTTGGCCTACTGGAAGTAGAACAGAATTGAGCAAAAGGAAGCTCTGCGATGTCATTTTGATATTGATCTATCAATGAATAATTTCCGAGTACATCTAATCAGTTCATTGGGTTTTTTTTTTGTGTGTGTGAAGGTTATCTCTCAATCATAGAACTTATAGATGATTCTCGAATTCCGAAACCCTCCGCGCTATTGCTCATGCGCCAGGCAGAGTTGATTTCACCAAAATAGGGGTGACGTGAAAATGGAGGGGGAGATATTTACTTTTTAATAAGCGTGACCTACTAAAGTATTCCGGAAATGCACTCACCTTATTCATTGCCTGTCACCCCTTTCGGGAGTAAAATTGTCGAAAAGTGCATCTTGAAACGATCAATATGTTATGGTGGACTTTAAAAATTGACAATAGATGACGATATGATAAACCAGCTGTTCCCAACCCGTGGGAGGCCACGCTAGTAAAGAGTCGAAGTCAGGGGAGTTTCAAGAGTCTTCACTCGTATTTACTTTCTCGTATACGAAGTATACAAAGAGAAAGTATTGCAATCGTCAAAAAATTCGAACTCGAGATTTTGACGAATCTCCACGTGTTAGACCTCCCCGAGTCCGAAAAACACAATTTTGGAATTATGTGTGTCTGTCTGTGAACACGATAACTCGAAAACTATTAGAGCTACGGGGATGGAATTTGGTATGTGGTGTTTAAACATAATTTGTAATTGGAAAATTATGAGCATGAGCATAATTTGTAGGTTTCTATCAAATTTTGGACAAAATCCGTCTAAGGGAAGTCTGCCTGCCTGCCTGTCCGCGTTCCTGTGAACACTCTAACTCAAAAACTTGAATAGTTAGATGGATAAAATTTGGTACACAGTTTTATCGTCATGAATGTAGGTCCGTATAAAATTTTGGGCCAAATCTGTCGAAGGGTTGACTGTCTGTCGGACTGTATAATCGCATACTTGTTCACTTTTGAAATTAACTCCATGCGCATGCATACTGGTAGCAATGCCTGTGCACGCGGAAGGATTACGCCACTTTGTCCTTGAGACGGTAAGAGTGGAAAATCGGTTCGCGCTTAATAAGTACGCATCTCTTTGAATTTGATTCTTTACCTAAATATTTCACAATCACTATAATCTACAATGAGAATTAGGTTTACAGTGGTTTAGATTTTTTATCCCACACTTGGGGGAAGGAAGCAGCACCTTTCTGGGGAAGTATACGAGAAAGTTTAAGGGAGACCACTCCCGCTGGTTTGCTTTATAAAACAATATATTTTTAATCTTTTTACATTGAGCTTTACTGATTACTGACATATACTTGCATATAATATGTATATATATATTGTTTAGCAACGGATTCGGAAACCCTCCGCGGTTTTGCATATGCTCCGGGCGAGCATATGCAAAAGTAAAAGTTACGGCTTTATTGCTTAGCAATGGATTCGGAAACCCTCCGCAGTTTTGCGCATGATTAATTATAAATAGAAATTTAATTGAATAAAGTTTTTTATGTTAATTAAATTTGAATGAAATTTCTGGCAATCCAGAGGATTTTTTCGATAATTTTTAGTTATAAATGCTGATGAGAAATTTTCTGCGATGCAAATGTTTTCTAATTCTCGCGACCCCAAATATTCTGTACCATCCTGTTCAGGATCTTGTTTCATAGTTCAAGAAGCTTCGATTTCGAACGAAACACGGTTGCTTCAAGGAACAGAATTTCTGAAAGAATATTGTTAAGTGTATTCCAATTTTAAAATATCACAGTGAACTTTTAGATTGATTTAATAGAACAAATTACTCTTTTTTCATCTTGGCAATTCCCGTTACTACATATTGTTTAGTAACGGATTCGGAAACCCTCTGTGCTCTTGCGCATGCGCCAGGCGGAGTTATTTTCATCACAATAGGGGGAAACTGAAGAATTGAAGGGTGATGTTTACATTTTACTGAGCGTGATCTAACAAAGAACTCCGGAAATGCGCTCATATGACTCATTGCCTGACACCCTTTCCGGTGTAAAATCGTCCAAAAGTGGTAGTCTCGGAATCCGTTGCTGAACAGTAAATACATATGTTAGTGTTTTTTTACTTGTATATTTAGTTAGTGGGCCTCAAAATATTTTTTACACACAGGTGGTCCGCATAGCCAAAAAGGTTGGGAACCGCTGTAGATAAACAAAATCATTACCAAAGCGGATGACCATCAAAATTACCATCGACACATGACAACTTGAAACTGACGCCAACCAGTCTCATTTTTTATTCATTGTCTCATCGGTGGTTATCCCAACTGTTATTAGCAATCTCTTCCGAATAACCTTGGAGATATTTGTTTTAACCAGCGTTTAAAATTGATGTAAAGATTAGGATAACGATCGGAAGAGTATTATCAAGGATGTTATAAAACCCTAATGAAGATTACGTAATTTTATCAAGGATTCGTAGTGAATGGGGCGAAAAATCTGTGTCAAAGGGGAAAGTGAAGAGCTGCTTATCGCGAAATCCTTGCTGCCTGTGTATCCGCAATCACAACACTGATAAGTGACGGTGGTGCTTAATGCAGGTGCAAATGTGAAATGAATTCCGGAATTTCTGTTGGAATCGTTTATCGAAATGCTCTCATTTTGTATCAGAATCTAATCATTGAATTTAAGGTTTTTGCAGGTTATGCGAAACTGAATCGGATGTTTCGGTTTATGAGTGTTGATTCCCTATGTTGTTCTGATGTTCGGGGCTCAACTTCCCATATCATAAGGAACTGGTGCGCAAACCGTGGGTCGCGATAATTTTTGTGGGTCGACAAATTCAAAGAAATTTATTTGACAATCTATACTTACAAAAGGCAATGTTTGTGTGCGTGTGTTTGTCTGCGATGTCCAGACGAATCTATCGCACTTACAGCCATGAAATTTGGCACATAGGTAGTCTTAATGGTGATTTAATGCACCTCGAAGCCGAAGATTTAAATTTTAATCTAGAAATTTTTTTATTTAATATTTTGTGTTGTTTTGGTTGATTTTTCGCACTAATTTCTCAATAGAATGGTTTCGAATAATTGTACGACAAAAATAGATAGACCATCGGAAAGAGCACGCGATTTCCGTTCTAATGAAGTTAGTTTTGAATTTTTAACGTAATTTACTGAATTTTGAGAAATTTTTAAAAAATAGTCAGTTTTGCCATCTAAATGTTAGTTTTGTTTTTAAATTTGTTGCATCCGACTTTCTAATAACACTATTATTTTCAATTTTTTTTCAGCTTATAACTAGAAGATCTTCTGTCAGATTTAAAACAAGAACGGTTAAAATATCTTTACCCGTTTTTTTTAAATTAATTTCTTTGTGGGCCGTTGAGAGTATTTTTCTCGATCGAGTTCCTCGCGCGACACTTCTTCGGAACGTTGCTGCCAATTTTGATTGGCGGACGCGCAGGATACGTCATGACCTTCACCTGAATGAATTACTTCGATTATTATTTTCGGATTTGATTTATATTTTGCTTGCTGTATAATAATCATTTTCACGTTCCAATTTTGTAATATTGTTTTGGATTAACGTACTCCGTACTGTAGCTTGGAAAAAAAATAAGCAGGAAAATCAAATAATGTGTATGTTTTGTTTTAAAAACTTTTTCGTGTCATTGTTGTCATTTTTTCCCCAGTCCTGATTCCCGGGCAACGCCGTGCGCGTACTGATAGTAAAAAAATAAAAGGCTTTTCCCCAAAAACCGTGGTTGGTGACTCCGAAGGGGCCGGGACAAAATTTTGCACAAAATGGGAGTCGGAAATGAAAATACTTTGCGCACCACTGTCATAAGGTGACCAATCGTCCTACTTTAGGGAGGACAGTCCTTCTTTTGGAAGCTCTGTCCTCCCACGAAAGGTGTCCTCTTACATGCCCTCCTTTACGATATCTGAAATTAGAAGATTGGATGTAGATTTAAATTCTGAAAAATGATTACAATGGAAAAATTAACTCGTCGAAATTGATGAGAGATGGGTGGAAGCATTCAGCCATTTCAAAAATGAACATTTTCCACGTGAAAATTTATTTATTTTTGTTCAATTTAAGTTTCGTTGCTCTGAAACCAATGCAGCAGTTGAAAGGGTTTTTAAATGCTAATGATTTTCAAACATGTGAGAAATCGAGATATGTTATAGATCGAGATATCGAAATAGAAATCGAGATATGTTATAGATCGAGATCAATTATAGAACGAGATATGTTATAGATCGAGCTATCGAGATATGTTATAGATCGAGCTATCGAGATATGTTATAGATCGAGATATCGAGATAGAAATCGAGATATGTTATAGATCGAGATAGAAATCGAGATGTTAAGATCGAGATATGTAATATATCGAGATATGTAATAGATCGAGATATGTTATAGATCGAGATAGAAATCGAGATGTTAAGATCGAGATATGTAATATATCGAGATATGCAATAGATCGAGATATGTTATAGATCGAGATATCAAGATAGAAATCGAGATATATTATAGATCGAGATATCGAGATATGTTATAGATCGAGATATCGAAATAGAAATCGAGATAT
>BGPR01001000.1:43036-106239 GCA_013235015.1 Araneus ventricosus | reverse complement strand
ATCGAGATATCGAGATAGAAATCGAGATATCGAGATAGAAATCGAGATATCGAGATAGAAATCGAGATATCGAAATAGAAATCGAGATATGTTATAGATCGAGATATTGAAATAGAAATCGAGAATGTACGAGATGTGATAGAGAGAGAGAGTGCATGTTGTCGCTCTAGCTTCAGAAAACGCCGTAAAATTCAACACGAAGGACATTTCTTGTTCAGTTATTTTCAATATATTGTTAGAAGATAATACACTGACAAAAAAATATTCATTTAATGGAAAAGTACTCATTTAAATAATAATTAATAGGCATGTAAAGTAAAATTACAAGTTAAAACGTTACAAATGCTTTTATTATGCATTTATCATATTGTAGTTGTTGGAAATTATACACAGTTTACTTTCCTTCAGTCTCCTCACTCAATATTCAAACCAATCACAGGCTTTTGTGATGATTTCATGATGCAATACGTCACTGCGTGACATCACATATATATCCCATGATTCCTTTCACGGAGAGCCTGTAAGAGGCTTTGAGATGTACTTTGAACTGTATTTGAAAAACGTCCCGTGTCTTTGTCTTACGTCTATGTGCTATGTGTTTAAAATAAATGATGATCAAACTTGTTTCTCGAACTCTGCTAATTTCCCCTTCAGTAGTGTATTCTGTGTCATTGTTGCAATGAATAAAATGTTTCTTTTATTTAAGATATTTTTTTCCTTCAATTTATTTTTGCCCTCCTTTTCATTGCAAAAATGTTGGTCACCTTACATATCAGCTTTAATCGTGTCCTCCTTGTACAGTGAAACCTCTCTGCAACTGTAACTTTTCCGTTCCAAAGAAAATTGGCAGCTCTAAAGGGGGTTCATGTTTAGAAGTACAAAATACGTATTTAAACAAGCATTAAATCATTTAACAGTTTCTTTTTTCTTCCAAATTGTGTCCAAAAATAAGCACATTTTTATAAGCAATTTTGTATTTAAATTGATTTTATAAATTCAAATCAGCTGTCAAAACAGTTACAAGTGTTGATTTGATTAATTTCTGAAAATTTTTAATTGCAGGAGAAAAAAGGACCTAAAATTTGGGTTACATAACCTAACCTGACATAAAAAACGGTTTACAATTGTTTTGCTATCCAGCATTAATTAGACTGCTGCACCAATTACTAGAAACATTGCAAATTAAAGAAAATAAAAAGGCCGGGAAAATCAGTGAATTGGCTTAGAAAAATGACCTGCCCGAACACCGTTCGGGCAAATCATGCGGGCAAAACTGTTAAGGTTAAAATGTTATTTCTGATAGAGTGAGTTTTAGGAATCATTGAAAGGAAAAATTACTTTATTAATATTATTATTATTATTTTGAAAAAAGATACAAATTTTGCTTTCGCGGATCTTTCAGGTTTTTTCAGAGCTAACTCTTTTTTTCAACATAAAAACTAAACCCTCAATCGTTTCGTCGGTATTTGTCGAGGAATGGACAATATTGTTTAGCAACAAATTCGGAAACCCTCCACGCTTTTGCGCATGCGCCGGGCGGAGTTATTTTCATCAAAATAGGGGGAAAGTGAAGAAGTGAAGAATGGAAGGGTGATGTTTACATTCTACTGGCGTGATCTAACAAAGAACTCCAAAAATGCGCTCATATGACTCATTGCCTGACACCTCTTTCCGGTGCAAAATTATGTGTCCAAAAGTGGTAGTCTCGGAATCCTTTCCTGAACAGAATCTATTTTTCCTTAAGTTTGTTGAACTCAAAGTTTCATATGCTGATGGTATCAACGCATATCAGCAGTTTCTTTTTACCTTCTCGTATACGAAGTATACAAAGAGAAAGTATTGTAATCGTCAAAAAATTCGAACTCGAGATTTTGATGAATCTCCACGTTTTAGACCTCCCTGAGTCCGAAAAACACAATTTTCGAATTATGTCTGTCTGTGAACACGATAACTCGAAAACTATTAGAGCTACAGGGATGAAATTTGGTACGTGATCTTGACATATCATTTGAAGGTTTCTATCAAATTTTCGACAAAATCCGTCTAGTAGAAGTCTGTCTGTCTGTCCACTTTCATGTGAACACTATAACTCAAAAACTTGAATAGCTAGATGGATAAAATTTGGTACACAGTTTTATCGTCATGAATGTAGGTCCGTATAAAATTTTGGGCGAAATCCGACAAAGGGTTGACTGTCTGTAGGTCTGTATAATCGCATACTTGTTTTACTTAAGTTAGTATGGTTGGCGTTTGACCTTGGCGGTCTACGAAGGAAACTGTATCGAGCCGCAAACACGCGTTTCGGAAATTATGGCAACCCAAATAGAAACTTCGTTTTGACATCCTCTAGATGGAAGTTATGGTGAATTCTTGCCTGATATCTGTAGCAAGATTTTTTACTCAAAAATGTTAAATTAAGTTGTGGTAAATCAGTGCGCGTAAAAATTGAGTATATACGCAATTCTTTTTGCAAAATATTAAGTTTCAGGAATTCACGAATTTCATATGTTTCATTGTAAATCACCATTTATAATTTTTTCGAATCCGAACCAGCACCTGAAAGGAACAAATGAACTCTTTAATATCCCACTGCTGTGAAGGCCAAATTTCATTTTTCTCTCCACACTGGGAAAGGAATGAATAAGTTCGATCCGATTTCCGGGGTTGCTTTTGAGTGTATGAATTCTTTGTTCTTTCTCTCCAGTCTTTTCTCTTTATATAAGGTGTAACTAACGTCAAAGGGACGAAAGGACTGAATTTCAATGGAGTTGAAACGGCGAATTGAGTTGAATGTCCGTTCCCATGTCTTATTTTAACACTATGTCTATGGGCCAAATATTCCGTACCAATGAAAAGGACGACCGCTATGCAGGGTTGGCCTCTTAGAGAACATTTACTGTAATAATTTTTGTTGACAGCGTTTATTATTGGCTTAATGCTAAAATTTAAATCTAGAATTAAGTTTGAAATAATAAAGATAGAGTTAGGATTTTTTTGAAAACTTTTATCTGGATGGACTATTTTAAGATTTTATCAATCTGAAACAGCCTAGAGCAGGCAAAGATGGGACCAACTATTTTATTACTCGGGACAAAGTATTGACCAGGACGGGATCAAGCACACTAAAATCAACAGCAAGCGACCCAGACAAGTTAGGAGATTTCTATTAATGATATTCTGCTGGTAAAAAGTCGTCATATGAAGCATTTTAGAACTAAAGTTGTCTTCAGGGGAGATGCTCTTGGTCAGCCCCTCCCTCCCATCTAAATATGCCACCTACGCTGTAATGTAACGAGGGTAAATGGCACACAGGACATAATATGACTTTTTCGCCTCCAGTTTTCAACAGTTTCTTATCAAAGGTAAACGATACTCTGTGTATGGTATTTTTTGCCTTCAGTCCTCATCAGCTCGCAACAAAGGTAAATAGGGCCAGGTGGGTGGGCATGGTGTTATTTTCATCTCCAGTCCTCATCAGAAACGGAGCGAAAGTAAATACCCCCGAGGTATGGTATTATTTTCATTTCCAGTGCTCAGAGACATAGCAAATGTAAGTAGTGTACAGGACATAATATGACTTTTTCGCCTCCAGTCCTCACCAGTGTCTTCACCAGTCCAGTCAGCAAGAGTAAATCTTACCCACCCTGGGCATGGTATTTCCTACAGTCCTCATAAGAAGCGTAGAAAAGTTAAACAGCATCGGAGGAATAGTATTATTTTATCATCTCCAGTCCTTAACAGGAACCAGGACGTCATTTACCCTTGCTAAGACACTGATGGGGACTGAGGGGGGGCGAAAAAGTGATATTATGTCCCGGGTACTAATTACTCTCGTTATGTCACAGCCCATTTGGTATATTTATACGGGTGGGAGGGGCTGGTTAACAATATCTCCACTGAAGAAAAGTCATACCGCTTTAATAGCTAGTCGCTAATGTGGCTTACAAAGGTGAATGACTCCGAGACATGATATTATTCTTACCCCTCCCCCAACCATATTTGGCTTTAAAAAGGGACATGAATTCATTAATGCAGTGCGTCAGTGGCGCCTCCTAAGACTGGCGCTCAGGGTGTCTATACAACTCTCATCGCCCCATTGCTACGCCACTGCGCCTAGATACCGAGAACTTTTCCTCATCATATATGAATCCAGTATGTAGTATTCTTGAATAAGAATATGCTCGCATTGCTCGGGTACGTCAGAGCATCGAGTGGGCGAAAGGGCATTCCGGCCGTGTGACTGTGAGTGGATGGATGGCAAAATCATCCAGCGGAAGGTCTCCAGGAGGGAAAGGCCAGCTCGCAAGAAGATCTTCAAGACAAATGACGGATAAATCTCTTTACTGATGGTTGAAAATCTGAGCTGGGCTTTCAGTATCATGGACGAACAACAGGAAATTCACCACTCTTGGCATGCCAGGCTTCAGGAAGAAAATTCAATGTACCAACCAGAGATGACAGCCATCTGCGAAGCAGTTAAATACGCTGTGACCTTGCAGAGTGATATCAAAATTTGAAGTGATAGCCAATGTATTCTGAAAACAATAGTCAATGAAAACACA
Source organism: Araneus ventricosus (assembly GCA_013235015.1). Lineage (NCBI taxonomy): Eukaryota > Metazoa > Arthropoda > Arachnida > Araneae > Araneidae > Araneus > Araneus ventricosus. The sequence goes on along the minus strand of BGPR01001000.1, from coordinate 101,677 downwards.
AGGAACAAAATAGCCAGAGAAATTCAGCATCTTCTGCTTAACACTGAAAATATCAGGGTGGATTGGATAAGAGCGCATGTCGGTGACTCTGGAAATGAAATGGCTGATTTTCTTTCCAAGACTGCAATCACAAGAGCAGGAGTCTCCACACATTCTGTCCCTCTTCCGAGATGCAGCGTGAAAAGAAAGCTCACGGAATGGGCCATCAAGGAATGGCAAGAACAGTAGGATCAAAGTGATGTAGGCAGATCAACCTATGAAGTCCTCCGAAAGGTATCTCTAAAACTAGCAGGCTGGCCAAGAGAACTCACCATCTTCGATTCAGGCCATGGTACATTCCTAGTCTATCCGAAAAGAATAGCAAGGGGGAGAACTGTTCTTATGAAGAATTAGGGAATCCGTTGCACTATACAACAGAATGCCTGCTCAGAGACGTACCATCTGACGAAATCTTCAGAAGCAAACTGGGTAACTTGAATGAGAACCTTTGCCGGGAGCAAACTGTCTCGTAATAAGATAGTACAGATTGTGAGGTTTCTGGAGGACAACGGAGCCCTAATTAAGATAAGGTGAGCCTTGCATGCCTCCACTTTCTCCTTCAAGTAAGCAAGACATTTCAAGTTCGTTAATCCCATAGTCAGAAAGCCTTAATAACATAGCCAACAGTGCATGGCATGACCAAGGGACAGTTATGGAGGTGTATGTTTATTGAAGTTACTGTTAGATTGTGAAATGACTCTTTGTGTACAAACTATGTGGACTGATCTAATTTTTTAAAGGATCCTGAATTTTTCATCATTGCAAGAGACTACCGATGAACGTTATTTTTTCTCTCTTTCCCAGGTCCGATAACACCTTATTTCTAATGGGGAAAAAATCATAAATGATAGTAGTAATGATGAATAATTTTATTCTCTTTATTATTTTTTTATTTTTCATTTTTTGTTTCCCACGTATCCAGACTTCTATTTGTTGTTAGTATGCTTTCTTATATCTTATGTTTCTGTACTTTATTTTACTGTTTCTGTGTTAATAGGCACTGTAGCAAGCAACTCTGTAATGTTTTTTAGTGATCTTTGATAAATGTGACGTCTTCATACCCATCTAACCTACCCGCCGGGGGGACCGAGAGTTCACGGAAGAGAAGCTGCCATATAAGTAAGCAGGTTCTCGCCTCTCTGGTGGGTACAATAGTGGTGGTGTAGCTTTTAGGACCCATTTCCGAAGACAGGTCGTTCCCCGGTAAAACGGAGGGTTGTTGCATGAGCTGCTCGTAATGGGGGCTATTATGCTGGAACGACAGCGCCTGACTACCTGTTGCGGCGGCCGGCCTTTCAAGTTGACCCGGATGTTACGACAAGGCAGGGTGATTCTTTGTGATTACCAAATACCCATCTAACTGTTCAGTGACCCTAATGGTTACTGGCACGGGGGTATGTGACGTTGTTCTAGCTCTAGTATATGCGCGCATAGATTGCAGGTATAGGAGTATGTTGTAGCGACAGAAAGTGTCTTTCAATGCATATATTTTATAAGAAATTTTTTATGAAATTTAAATTTGTCTACATATGTGGACAGTACTGCAATTATGCAAAATTAAATAAAAAGTTTGATACCACCAATCTAAAGCATATCAGCATCTTCATCAGCTGCCACAGTTTCAGACGCAATCGAACCAAAGAAACTGCGACAGCTTTCGGGGGTAGATAAAAAGAGCGAAAAACCGTTATCTGGCCTCTGCCGGTTACAGGGTCATTGCCTTAACTGGAATGGGGTGATTCGATCTGCTTGCAGTGAAAGACAAGATATCCTCTTAGGTCGTAAAGCGAACGTTTGTCTGAAAGTGAAAACGAAGAAAAAACTCTTTTTCCCTACCCAAATGACCTCGGAACCCAATTCTTTGTTTCCAAACAGCTTGGTGATTCGAGAGAAAAAGTAGGCCTGCCTACCGCATGATCTTCACGTGAGTCGTTCTGTCGTTATCTTGCAGGCCACTATCACACCATCCACAAATCACCTCTCCACACAACACGCCACGTCATCTCGCGTTCTGAAATTCCGCGAAAATGTCGCGCAAACATGTTTGACTCTTGTTTCCAGTATTGAATGGAATTTGTGCGAGAAAAATAACATCTGTTTGATAATTGTTGGACAAGAGAACGATTCGGCAGAAACGATTTATAGGAACCTATCTGGTAATCTGCTTAAGACAAAGTTTCATCCATCCAGGGGTCACCACAAATATGGGGAGGAGAAGCTGCCGTATAAGTAAGCAGGTTTATCGCATCCCTGGTGGGCACATTTTTGACAGTTTTGCTCTTCTGGGGACAATCGCCGATTACCTCTGTCTGAAGGGTCATTGCATGTGCTACTCATAATGAGGCTATTTATACGTCGGCCGAAGAGTCCGAATTTGCTATTCGGAGCGGCCAGGTCCTAATCCTAAAATCCTACGCCAAATTTCATATAACTCATTGCATTTTTTGAATTGTCACATCCACTCGGACGAGCAGGTAGGCAGACTTCCCGTCGACTGATTCCTTCCCAAATTTGATACAGATCTGCTATTTTGGTGTAAAGACCACATATCAAATTTGGTTCGTCTTGATTGCTCCTTTCTTGAATAATTGCGTTAACAAGCCGACAGATCAGCAGGCATAGTTCCAAAATGGTTGTTTTTGACTTGGGGAGGTGTTAGGCAAAATATCCAAGTTGATTTTTTCGAGGATTGCAGTACTTTCTCTTTGAATACTTCGGGTACAAGTAAGTAAAAAAGTGAGGAAGAGTGCATGTTCAGACCTGGAATATAGTTTCTTACCGCATCTGGTTCAGTATAGTTTAGTTTTGCTGGATTAGCATCCAGTTTTGAAGACACAAGAGGAATCTACTGGGTCTGACATCGCCATTTTGGTCAGATATGACGAGACCAGTTTTGCAAGTGGTGAGACCCAAATTGTAGATTTGTATCAAATTTCGGACCTAATCGGTCAAAGGGAAAAGGTTCAAACTGAACAGTCGTTTACATTTACAACATTTTACAACGAAGCTAAGCACAAGATGTGCCATATTATGAAAGTATACGAAAGAGTCGAGGGAAGAACCTTCCGCTAGTTAATAAATAAATAGTAATAAAAAAATCCTTCCCATTCATCTCTGTACATCATTTTAATATATGAAAACAGGTTAACTCTAGGATGTGCACATTTTTAGGAGGGACTCCCAAAAAATTTTGGCGTGCCATTATAATTTATTATAAAACTCAATAAGGATTCAAAAAATATTATATAAAACTTTTTAAGCTGTCCAGTGTGATCGACACGGCTTTTCACAATTCCCACGTAAAAACTTCCTCCCTTTTATTATGCCAATAAAGGACAGGCAACGGACGGATGGATAGATGGGCAGACCGACGGACAGACGGGAAGTGTCTTCCGGTGCTTCTTCCACTTCATGTCCGCAACGTTCTATAAATAACAAAAAGTTATAGTCTCAGGAGAATCAAGTAGTGTCGTGTTATGTTATGTGACTGTATTTCTAAAATTTCCACATGATGTGGTTCGAATCGGGATGCACTGATTACACTATTATTTAAAATTATTACGCTATTATTTTAAAATTTGTGGCGAGCCGGATAGAACTTCTAAACGTTCTGGTTTGTCCATCATCGGATAAACCCATTCAGGTATGTTGGAAGGGACGAACTTGAGAAGACGACTGCTGGATGATGTCTATCTACTTACGTTGCAAAGTGGACAATGAGGTTTGTGGTGAAGTATAGGGTTGTTGAAGTGAAACATAAACTAGTGTCTGAAAAAATGCAGATAACTTTATTGGGAAAGCACAGAAATGAGGCAGATAATCACCCCCATTGTTCCAAAAGATGTACTGACGTCTTTCAGTACCTTCCATGAAGAAGGCTGAAAGTGGAGGATTGAACCATTCTTCCACAGCATGATGCACGGCTTGATTACAGGTGAATCGCTGACCTTCCAATGCCTTCTTTAACGAATCAAACAAGTAGTATACCAGGAAGAAATTCCGACCTGTCGAAGCATGCGGAAGAAAAAAGAAAAATCTGACCAGCAAAAAGTGTTCTATAAAGACTCAATCCTGACCATCAAAGACTCTCTGTTATAAATGAAGAATACGGGAAAGCGTTCACTAAAAAATTTAAAAACTGCAACTCTGGAAGTCGCAAATATACAGAGCCAACAACCTACATCCACTATCTGACAGGAAAACCTAAAGACCTATTTTTTTCTTTCTTTTTTTAAACAATGTAACACACTAGTCCATAATTTTCTGTCCTATATTACGAGTGGTCCTCTAATCATGTCCTTCAACAAAGAATATGTTACATAAGATGCGGATCACCATAACAAAATTTTTACAATATTATTTACATGTATCAAACAAGTAGTAATCGCAAGATGACAGGTCCGAACTGTAAGGTGCCTGATTTAACACTTCCCTGCGGAAAGCACACAGAGTGACCTTTGTTGCTTTAGCAATGTGCAGTCGTGCATTATCCTGAAGCAAAATCATACCACCACTATCATAATTTGCTTCGCCGCTTAATTTTAATAACCCTTTGAAGGTTTTGTAACATGTTGCAATACCGTTGGGCGTTGATTGGGCATCAAGTGTCCCTGAATATCAAAAAATAGGCTGTACTTGCTTGGACATATCCATCGCGCATCTCTGCTGTAACAAATGGTTGCGATACGTAGCAAATTTGTCTCTGAACATTCACACGTTCTGGGCAGTTTCATCACATAGCCAGCTCGCTTACGCTTCCATCTCGTGACCGCATGGCTAAAGCTTTACAGGCTTTGTCTATGTTTCATTTGAATGACCCTTATAGATTTAATGTGATGAAATTATTTGTCTTGGAGCAACTTTTAAAAGTTTATGATTTGTTTCACACAGATATCGTATTTTTATTTCTGATATCGTTGGTCTCAGACATATCATTAGATTACATTAGAGTGTGCAATGCGAAGTCAACAAAATAACTCTTAGGAAAAACAAACTTGTATAACCACGTGAAAAAATCTTATTCGAAACCATCTTTGAAGTGATAGTAACAGTCATCCAATGGTGAACTCTCTCTCACTCTTTGTGATAAGATATATACTGTATCTATGTATCTAAGAGATAAAGTGGCATACTCTGAATATGTTTTATGTATCAATTCAGCATTCAACGTAATGAACCGTAACACTGTTATTTCGCCTTCGACTTTGCACTCAAATTGGTGTTCTTTTCTCAAATTTAGCCCTGATGGAGCTTCAAAATGGGTTGTTAATTATGTAAAATAAATTAATCAGAAAGTCTTTTATAAAGCATTGGTTTACTTGTGTACTATAAAGTAGAAATCTTTTATTTTAGTTGAACTGTTGATTGCAGAAACCATATTAAATGCTTTTTTGTGTGCATTATATTAAGAGTAAATCAATCAGAAAGACTCTTATAAAGCATTGGTTTGCTTGTGTAATATAAAGTAGAAATCTTTTATTTTAGTTGAACTGTTGATTGCAGAAACCACATTAAATGCATTTTTTGTGCGCATTATATTAAAAGTAAATTAACCAGAAAGACTTTTATAAAGCATTGGTTTACTTGTGTACTATAAAGTAGAAATCTTTTATTTTAGTTGAACTGTTCATTGCAGAAACCACCTTAAATGCATTTTTTGTGTGTATTATATTAAGAGTAAATTTTTAAAACTAATATAAAGAAAGACGAATCAAGCCTAAAATGTTTTCATGCTATGGATATTTCGAACTAGATGTTCGAATCTCCTTCACTTTTTTTTATTGTCATTTTCGGTAATTAATACAAAAATATTGTTAGATTTGATGACTTTTCAGAAAGCTAGATTGACTTGTCCACATGTAAATACAGCATTTGGAAAGTAAAATACAGCTCTTTGAAGCGTTTATCCGTGACACTTATTGACAGTCATCACAAAGACAACTTTGAATGGGAACTTTCTTCTGGCCATTTTGCAAAGGCATGGTTGGCTCTGATTGGATCAGGTATCATGACATTATCAGCATTACGACAACGGTTTTTCCAGATTCATTTAACTGAACAATAACACGTGACGACCATTCTTACTCCACTCATTAAGCTTGTTTATCATTTAAATTCTGATCAACATGGCAATAGTGCTTTTCTTCAAAATTAATTGGAAAATATGATATGTCTAAATTATTCAAGAGGATGCAATTAATTGTCAGTCCCCCTCGTGGAATTGTACGGAATCACAACTGTTGCAAACTTTGCAGTTTCTTCTACAGTGTTTTGCATAATGAATTTTGTGTAGTCTTCATCTTTCGGGCATAATATGGCTGTGTTTATAAAATCCTTGAAGTTGTTGGCATAATTTAATTGCCAGAGTTTTTATTTTTCTTTCAACTTAAATTTTTAACAAACAATTTGTTTTAACGTAAACTGAGTATGTTATCCCAAAAGTCGGTCAAAATCCTAGTGGCTGATATCTTATTCATCACTGTTGACTTTGTGTTAGCTGAGAAAAATGGACGATGACAACAAAATAAAATAAACATTTTTCATGACTATTGCCAGAACGGATTTTACTTTAAAATTAGTAAAATCATACAATTCCAATTTAAAGCAAAGAATATTTGTTTGGGTTATTTCCAGTAAAAATTTACTGAAAATGATTAATAAATGCTTCAACTTATTCGTCTACATCCGGCATTGCAATCTTTTGGCGTTTCCAATGCGTTGCCATGACAATACCTGCCAATCGGATAGCACTAGAGATACTGACTAGATTACATAGTTCTGATAACTTTGATAGATTATTCATTGAAATTGTTGCTTTGGAAGTTCCATTTTTCTATACCCCTGTTCATTCGCATTATCGAATCTTAAATTCAATTATCTTCATTTTTAATTCGAACTCTTTCGATTTGTAAATGGTTTCTGTGGAAGAATTCATCAAGCCATTAATTCTACGTACAATTTCGATAATTTCTGGCAACAAAAACGGATAAGAATGTATCAATTTTCTAAGCTGGCGTCATGAACACCATCTTTTCTCTTCTTTTAATTAAAATATTATTTGGAACTTTTTCAATCAACTATTTCTTCGATCCTACGCATGTTTGATAGTAAAATTTCGAATCAGAAAATTTTCAATAAATGTTTAAAATACTTAGAAGGTTTCCTGCTGTCTTTCGGATATTGTGAAAGTTATCAGTTTCGTTTTCTATATTCTAATAAATAAAAAAAAACTTCTGAAATTATTTGCCTTTTCGACAGCAATTTTTGAGAATTTTTTCTCGAAACGAGGAAATAAAAAATTAGAAGTTAATTTACAGTTACAATTCACTGACACATATTTTTTTTCTGTTCCTCTTTACTTCCTATTCTTCTCTACTTTAGGAATTTTGTTTACTTTAATATCTTGGTATTCTATTTCTAATTTAAGTTAATAAGGGATATACTACATATAATTTCACTTAGGATGTACTATATGATACGCAGTGATGTGCATTCAACTGAAGCAAGTGAAGTAGTGCTTCAGCAAACAACTTTTTTTTTCCAGATGTATTCTAACTGTGTGTTTCTACCCAGAAAACTGTCAGATGAAGAACGATTCCATTTTCTTTATCGCTACTTACAAACTCTATTATTGTGTGAATGGACAGTATGCGGCAGGACAGATCTCGTAGTGAATCGCGCTTCCCTTCAGTGTTTCTGTCTTTCCAACTAATCCTGGGAGCGATGTAAAAATGCGGGTATAAAAGAAGAAAGGGATTCGCGCTTCATCCTGTCACTTTGCAGTTAGTTCTCTTGGCACAGTTGAGTTCATACCATTGTTGTAGCTGACAAAATATTCTTCTCCACCCCCACCCCCCACATCGATCATGTAACTTTTCGGAGATACTTTTAACAGAATATTATGCAACATTATATGTAACTTATAAATCTAAATATGTAACTTTGCCATCATTTGTAAAGTTTGTATGGATAATAATATGTTTATTATATGTGATAAACTTCAAACTACTTCACAAAGTTTGGAACCAACTGCACGTCACTGACGATGTATGTAAATTAGTTAAGTTGTCATGATACCCAAAACAAGGTGGAACCTTGATTCGTGTAAGGAATACATCAGAATCTTTCATTTTTTTAACGCTGTAAATAGTAAAAAATGACACACAGTGATTTGTTGAAGCAGAACCCGCTCGGCATTGCACGTGAGTTGAAAATATTTCATTTTTAGCTATTACAATTTAAATTAGGCAAAAATAATTTTCCGAAAAGAAAATCATTTTTTAAGTATACTAGTGAAGCATTCAAACTCTATCACAGTCCGCGAGATGGGAAAGACATTGACACGCTAAACCATAAACAGTCCAGAGGAAAAATGGAGTATTTTCCCCCGTATTCTACCGCGGATCAGCGAAGAACATTCTTGAACTCTCCAGGAAAAAAAATTAATAAAAAAATCAATAAAAAAAAGTATTTCATCCGTTTTTATTTTAAATTAGGGAAAACCACTTATTACCTAAACAATTTGAAAAATATAACTAAATTAGAATGTCGATGGAGCAGTTTTAGTTTTAATTATTAAAGTGTTTTGAGAAAACTGACTATATATTAGAAATTTCTCAAAATTCAATAAACTACGTTAGACGTTCAAAAGAAATTTCATTAGAACGACAATTATTTATTCTATTCGACGAAACATCAATTAATTTTTTTCCTTCTACAATCATCAGCAACGATACTACGATTAAATGCTTGCGAAAAATCCCTCAAAACAACATAAAACATTAAATAAAAAATTATATGCTAGATTTTAAAATTCGGGTTCCGATTTGCATTGAGTCACCATTAAGACTACATATATGCCAAATTTCACAGTTTTAAGTACGATGGACACCACACGCAGTTTAGTTTAGTTTAAAGCATCACTATGGCTATTTATTATATTTTATGACCTCGTAATTTTGAACCGAAGTTAAATGACGAGAATGAGGCCTGAACTGGCAGCCCCTTCTCCAATCTTCCGCACCACACCAACGGGAAGGCGTTTGGCCCTCGCCCTATGATTTACCGTGCAGCAGGCCCAATACACGACGGATCTTCGGTGGAATCGGGTTTCGAACCTGGATCCCTTCGGCTCCGAGGTCAACGCTTTACCACTAGCTCACCTCGTCCTACCGCATGCAAATACACGCGCCATAAGCGGAATTTGTCAATTTGAGGCCACAGGCTAAAAATTGCTTTCAGGCTCCCTCCCCACCTAATGTCGGAAAATCGCCGTAGGTTTAGCACTACGATGTACGTCCAATAGGTTTTGAGGCCCCCTAGATTATCGAGGCACGAGGCGAGAGCCTCTAGCGCTTGTACGAAAAACCGCCATTGACACGCGAAAGCAGATACTTCATTTAATAAAAATAGATTGTTAATGCTTTCCTTTTAATAGAACTCTTTTCTTGGGTCATGTCACAAAACCGGTGTCTACTATTTATCATATTTGCTATTAGCCGCCTTCGGCAACCAGCTTGTTCGCCGGAAATACTGATTTTGCTTAATTTCAATTAAATGTCGGTTGAATTTTTTAAAATTTAAATTACACGGCACATTTTACATTCAGCAGCATGTTAACATTTCCTAATGGAATCAAGTAGCTGTCTGTGTCATCTAACCAGCTCGAACTAAACTTTCTTATTCCTCAAAAAAAATATGCATTTGATTCCAATGTTAAAATGGCAAAGCACATTTTACATCCAACAGCATGTTACCTCAATGCATGTTATCTTAAACATGCCGATAACCAGAATTAAAGATTAGCAAACATAATATTTGAGCTTACTGGAGATATGCCCTAATATGCTTGCTATCTTAGAGGGTTTTGTTTACGGATTTCCCAGAAAAATTAATGAAATGAAAAGTAAAATCCATTAGGAAAGTACTTTAGCTTTTAACAGTTGAAAAGAAACACGCAATTAAATATCTGTATAAACAATGAAAACGGATGGAATTTCATTGCAGTAATCAAAAGTATTGTTGTAAATTATGCATAAAAATATTTTTGAAAATTTATTAAAAATAGGGAAAATATTAGACGACAACTAAATCGGTTTTATTAACCCTCCGATTGCCAAATTTTTTTAAATCACTAATTAGATGCGACGTTAACAAACATGTTCAAATACATTTGAACGAAGAGAATTGTTACTTTATATGCAAGACTTTATTAATATAATACGATTCAACGTTGTAATATTTCTAAGTAAACCCAAAGCTTGCGAAAATCGCAAGATGCAGCAGAAAATACAGAGGAAATCGCGGGATAAGCAGTCGGAAGGTTAAAAAGATTATTCTTTGAATTTTAAGTTGAAACTAATTTTTGTGTGATATTATTTCTGGAAGTTATCAATGAAAAATGAAAAAAAATTGCTTAGTCTTTAATTAACTAAAACTATCATTAAAATTTCGAAACAATCCCTCTGAGGTGCACATTCCCACCTTTCGAGGTTATCTGTGCTAAATTTTGTAGCTCTAGAAGTTACGATGTGTCCTGTAGAATGACACAGACACACATTCTTTAATTATTAAACGAATATTAATTGAAAGAAATTAATACACTACAAACACAGTAAGAAAATGGCCATGTTTTCATTAGAAATGGAAAACACCCTTTTTTTTAATAAAAATAAATTTAAACGTTTCGTAAAAGTGAATTTTGAATTCCAATCATTATTTTCTTATACAGCAAGAACTCCATTGTGTTATTTCAGTAAAAATGCAATATTTTAGAACAAATAAATTGTTGACGAAACATTGTGTCGTATTCAGTTATATTATCTACAACTGAAGTGTCCACCCAAAAATACTCTTTTAAATATTTAATTATCCTTAAAATGCTCGCTGCAGGAAAATCGAAGCAATGATATTAATATTTCATTAGTCGTCATGGCAACAACTTGCTTTCAACTTCTGAAAATATAAGCTGGTTGATGAAACGCTTATGTTAAGATATAAATATGTATCGCAACTTGAGGAAAAAATATATTCTAAAATCTGAGAAAACGAAATAAAAAATAAGCAAATGCATTAAATTTTGCAGATTTTAAGATAAATCACTGAAATGCGTAAAAATACATATATAAACGTGTAGAATAAATTAAAAGTTTTTGAAAAAATAATTCACCAGATTTCTGATTTTGTATCACCCTAAAATCAAAATTAAGGTTTATCAAATGACAGAGAATTATTTTCTACCATATTGCGAATTTGTATAGAATAAATTTCATCTGAAAATACACCCCTTTCTGATTCAGGGTCATGTTTCAATTTCATAATATCAGTATTGATGCTATGCATATGTTTGTACGAAACTTTCCATGCTGCAAAAGCAAATAAATACGAAGAAAATAAGTTTAATTAGAATTTTTTCAAATAAATTGCCGCGTTTATTTCTGCCTGGTGAAACTAGTGCACCAATTTTCAATTATTTTTTAAGAATAGAACTTGAATGAAATATACACATTTCGTAAATAGTCAATCACTATTATCATTTAACGAATTTGCATTAAGAATAACCATATAAAATTTTTAAGAAAATTCAACTGTATAGATTTGTATTAAAACTCTCTGATACCGGGACACAAAATTTGTCTATCATAGTTATTCATGCTTATAAGCTCAACTTCATTAACTGTTCCACGGAAGCCTTGTTTGTGAGAAAAAAGAATAAACATAAAAATAAAAAAAAATACTTTTATCTCTCTTTTATTCATCATTTGTTATTTGTAAGAAAAAAAAATACTAAAATAAGGTCAGTCAGTAGCTTCATGCTGCGCAATCAGCCTAGAAAATTGAGAACTTATACGCAACAATGCAAAATATCGGGTTTTCAGCTGGGGAAAAAAGAAAAACACATTCAGCAGAAAATATGATTAACATGAAACTTGCAAATTTATTTTTTTGAAATGTAAATAAGAGAGTTAAATACATATAAACTGATAACTTATTCAAATAATATTCGTAATTCGATTAAACGAATAAAACTGGCTCATTATTTCACAATTAAGAATTTACTGCAATAGAATAGATTAAAAAAAAACAATTAGCTGTCAATTAGCATCACTTTTTTTAGCAATAAAAATGCTCTCAAATTATTCTATGAAACAATATAAATTATTTCAACAGATATTTAAGTATTCGTACGGAAGAAAAAAAGTTTAATTTCCCTTCAATGATGCATTAGATCTTCCACTGTCTGAAACCCAAAAGAAAATAATTCGATGTCATTTAAAATTAAAAAAAAAAATATTTCATTTAGGTTTACCAGGATACATTACTTTTTTATCTGATAAATTATGCTTCAGTATTAATGTATTAGAAATCAATTTACTAAGAGCAATTTGAAACAAAATCAATATATCGACTATTTATACTTCGGGTGATAAAGAAACTTGATTCTTTGGAACAAAACATACCATTTAATCAAAACATAATTTCGTAATTCAAAAGCACCTAAAAGTTATCCACCAATAGACCAAACACCATTTACTTGCCGTCAAAACAACGGAAATGAGTCCAATTCTTAGAATACGAATTCACCTGAAACTAAGAATATAAAAAAAAGCAAACGATTATTGATTAAGAACAAAACAATTAAAAATAAATAAGATAAGTTGAGCTCTGTGTCGTTGGAAACACGTTACAGGTAAGTCCTACGTTCGGTATGACTGTTATTGTGGTAAAAATCAAACCGAAACGTGCTGGAAAGATGAGGAAGCCCAGCACGTGCTGTACCGATGGCTGAGATGCTACGGAACTATGCAGTGAAAAGAGCTGACATCTTCAACCGTGGCGCGCTTGACGTCCCATTGACGTCAGAGCGATCCCGGACTACGTTAAAAGTTAGGGTTGCCGTATTTGGCAAATTTCGCTCCAGTTGGTGCCGTTTTGTGTTCGCTGGTCGAATTCGATTATCCCTTCATTTCCCCCTTTTTTTTCTTTAGGAACAATGACATTTCAGCATTTCGACAGGATATTACTAATACGTGAGGACAAGAAACTTAACTGCACCTGAGTATTTGATTTAAATATATTTTGCAATAAATAAGCATAACTAAGCTGGAAAGGATTTAGGTATTTTATAATCGGAACTTCTGGTGGCATCGGAAGACGTGATAATATTCTTACGTAGCGGATTAATTCAAATTTTCAAGGTCTCTGAGTGACATTGTGAAAGAATACAAAATGATTATTGTTGCAAGACAGGTGTAATTTTTTTTTTTTGCACTCTTTTTGATACATGCTTTGAAAAATGAAATAAATCCTGGAACTTTTGAATGTTCGAACTATGTTTCATTTACTTTTCAGAAAACATTTGGAAAAAAAGAATAGTTCTTTCTAATTTTATTGCTCTTTCTTAAAATCTTTAAATATACCAATCAGGAAAACATAAATTCTTTAAAATAATATTAATGTCATTTGTGAAGATTAAATTTCTAACTCTTAATGTTCAATCGTATTTAAATAATCTTTTTCCTTCCATCAATAAATTCTTCAGTTCTGAAATGCCATTAAATGGTATAATCTCTGGTGAGAAAAAATTGGATTTTAAATGAATATTTCTGAGTAGTATATATATATATGTTAATTTATGTTGGATCATAGTTAGAAATCTAGTTTTGACAATCTATGAAATCAAGCTAAGTGGCGGTTTAGATTAAAATGTGGAATACAAGTAAGGATGGGTAAAAATATACTGATTCTATAATTCTTAGTGAATAAGTATGGACAATTTATTGAATGATGTATTTATTGTTTTTAGTGCAATATATTGTTGTATTTCATAGATTTAATTTTAGTAATTTCCATATAATGATAATATCTTGTTAGTGTTAGTGTATGATTTTTCATTCTAAATTCTTTCATTTTAGGATAAATTCCCCTGTCTGTTTTTTCAACAACTTAAGTAACAGGGATGGTTAATATATATATTCACTTCACTAAAAACCTCAAAATTACACGTTTTCAGTACCTGGATAATGAATTTTTCATTTTCTAATTTTGCAAATAAATGTGATGAAGTTTTTGATAGTAACCTTAAATGTATGGAAAAAGAGTCAATTTTTTTGTTTATACAGAAGAATAACTGTTAACTTTGTGTGGATGATAAATGTTTTCGATCTTATCGTTTTGAGATAGCATGAATGATGAAATTTGTTATTTGAATTTCGTCAGAGAAACAGCTTATAAACTAATGTTCAGCCATATACTTCTGATTTTTTTGGCAGTGTGAATGTTTTGAAAATGTCCTTTGATTGCCAAGCACTTTCTATCAGCAGGTTAATAAGCAAAATTCATTTAACTTAATTATTGACAGTGTTAGAAGTGTTAATTTCTTGAAAAGCAGTAAATTCCTCTTCCTTTTTAGAATAATTCGGATTAAAATTATCAATACAACTTGTAAATTGGATCGCGCCTTTTCCACACTTATCTGCTTAATACTTTTAGAGCAGAAAAATATAAAGCGATCTTTTCTTCAAAGATTATCACCCTTCCTTATATATTTCCGACTATATGCGCATGTTCAGATCTAATATTTATCAGTTTCCTTTCTCGGAAAGAAAAACATCGAAGAATAGAAACTGTTTCACAGGGCAAGAACGACTGAATGTTGATGGCGGCAGTGTAAACACTTTTAAACTGATTACTTATTGGTTTTGTTGTAACAAATATTGCATTGGAATGATATAGTCGAAAATGTAGCTCGAGTGTTTCAGAGGTTTCATAAAATTCGTTTTCATGTCCAAGTCTCAACCAACAAGGAAATTTTATTCTAGAATGCTGATAAATTCCTAAACCAACTTTATCAAATTAGTCGCTTTCAACATTCTTTGAGAAATCTTGCGAAATCATTTTAAGATTCGAAAATGTGTTTCAGAGTTCATATTCTCTCGAAATAAAATTTAAAAAAATAAATTAAAAATAATTAAATGAATAAATTTCTTTTAACGGTTTGTTTACTTTTACATAGCTTCCGCATTAAGACGTTTACATTTATTTATTTTCGATTTTAGGCATAATCATAACGTAGACTCTGCTTTTTGCTCAGAAACTGATGCAATGGTCACGCTATGCTGTGAAAAGTCACAGTGACTCTGGGAATGGGGTTACGGAGAGATGTTAAGCGTATATCACACGAACCACAGAGAACAGACTCCTTCTCTGTGATACGGACAGAACGCCGCCCCATGCCCGATACTATTACGGCAACCGTGTGACACGGACAGCTTACCGTGGTCTGTTTCCGTGGGCACGAGGGTAATGCCACTCGCAAAAAAAGTTTATAGCACGTGACCGGTCAGACAAGATGACAGAAATTGTGGGCTGTATTCAACCGGATTGAAAATGCTCACGATGGTGACGGAAAATCGTCAGCAGCGAAAATTAAAACCAATCGGGTGTGACTTTGACGGTGACGTAGTTTGCCTTCCGCGATACCGAAATCCTGTCCGATCGGTTGTCTCAATGCGCCACGTGCTACAAACGTTTTTGGCTAGTGGCATTGCCCTCGTACCTACGGAAACAGACCACGCTGTCCTTGTGATATACTCTTTACGTTGTGCTATGACGTTATGGCTTTTTCGACCGGTAAGATGCGCAATGCATTCCAAAATTAAATTGGCACGACGTACTTGGCGTATCTCACGTGATCATGAATTGATTTCATCAATGAAGTACTGTTGGAAAATTCAAGAGTCTTGATCAGATATTATCTGAATTATTTCAGTTTGTTTGTATGATGGAATCAACTCATATGATGTCAAGGTCACACGACAAAAGCAAACGTGCCTATCATATTATACTGCCTTACCCTATGATCTGACGTAATACTAAATTAGCAAATAAAAGATGCGCAACGTATTTTAACTTTAACTGATGAGCTTCACTTGCTGTGTGTAATTTGAACATGAATTGAACTTCATTACGTTCGAAGATTATGCGTTAAATACGTGGCATAATACAATCACCTGCAGGGCCACCAACAGAGGCGACCCGAGGCCTGGACAAAACGGACAACTGCCCATGGCGCTGAAGTCCGTGATGGCGCCAAAGCGGAAGTGTAAAGGAAAAAAATGGTTTAATAAACATGAGAACTCCGGAAAAATGGCATATATCCATTTCGTATTGGTTCCAAAACGCATCTACGATTTACCATGTCTCAGTAGCGACTGGTTCGCTCAGCAATATTGCCGAATGAAAGAGACTTTTTCAGAAAATTGAACATTGAAGTGATAATGAAACATTTTGCGGATAAAAAGGCAAGATAAGTGAATTTTTGAACAGAATTTATAATACTGTACTAAAATAAAATCAAGTATCTTTAAAATTTGTTCAATATATTATTTCAGTTTTATTAAGACCACTGAATAATCTTAAATATAGCTGAAGTGACAAAAAATTCTCACCATAACATTGTTGCTGGTAAAACATGCATATTTCTAAGTGAAAGTTTGACATTTATAATACAGACATTATATAATTTTAAAAATATGCCCCCCATAACTAACATTATTGTTGCTTTGTCCGGTTGGTTAAGTAACCTCGGTCCGCCTCTGGCCAGCAATAGCCGAGTCAGGCCTCAGGCAAAGTATAGTTGTCTATTTTCGTCGTGGCAAATTTGTGGCAATCTTGTTCTGCAAGCGAGGGTGGCGATTCTGCCTGGATACTTTGCAGCAGTTTCGCTACAACATCGACGCGTCAAATTTGCCATGACAAGATAATATCAAGTAAAAATCAAACTTGCTGTAAATGTACTAGCATATGGGTCCTCCAAACTGGCATGCCACCCCTTTGCGAATTATGACTGTGGTGACTAATCAGCAAACCTAAATATTCGTCTGGTTTGCTGGTCAAATTACTTATTGTTGCGAAACTTTGGCTTCTGGTCACCTACTATAATTTCGATTAATATAATGAGAGTGTACGAAATTTATTTTCAGTTTAGTTTAGTTAAGTTATATTTATGTACCGTTTTGGAGCAACACGAAGGTTATTTTGGGACGGACCTCGTAATTTTAACCCACTGATTCCTAAGACCATTAGAATAAAGGAACCTCAAAATAAGGGAACGTTCGAGTTCCTCTTTCAAAGGTAAGGGAAATTCACACCCCTCCCTCAAAAACAATAATGACAGATGGTACTGTCCGAATTCTAAGCCCCCCCCCCCCCTTTTTCCCTAACTCATCTGGGGGAGCCACACTAAGGAAGAAAGCGTACGTGAAATCAATCCCACTTAACGAAAGGGGGTGGAAATATCACAGTGATATCCGGACGATCGCCGTCTTTTGCTTGAAGGGACGTTCCGGAAGTCAAACCGTGGTCAGATGTCGAGGACGACACCTGAGCTCCCACCCCCTTTTTTTCAAACTTCAGCACCACTCCAGAGCGACGCCCTAGGGCAGCTATTGGTCCATGAGCCCTAAATATAGATGCCTGCTCCAATTCCCGAGTCTCTCCGCAGTTCTGGAAACCTGTTGGCACGATTTAATGCCCTAATGGTTGTTCTTGGATTTTTGGGGGGCTTTGAATACTATTTTTTTTTACCTTTATTTTATTTTTAGACTACAAAATTACAATCTTTATCCTCATCCTTTGGTCGTTTTCATTTTGTATACGACTTAAAAGTAATTTTTAACTTGAGCAGCTTTTAATCAAAAACATTCTTTAATTGATGAATAGATATTCCCGGGTCTGCGGGATGTGGATTGCCGATGACTGACGGAATTTCTTCCTTTCTATCTCAGAAGTAATATTTTAATTTATGAATTTTTTATTTAATGGCTTTTACTTGCACAGTTTTTATTTGTGTTGTGTGTGTCGTTTGATGTGCAATGTTGTTAGTGTGTGTACTTATTTTTATATTGTGGGGTTTCAATCTTTGACTTATTTCTATTCTGATTTTTAATGCTGTTTCTGTGTTTATTTGTTTGCTTCTTTTTTCAATACTTATATATATATATATATATTTATTTATATATTTTTACTGTTCCTAGCTTGCCCGAGCAGTTTTTAAATTTATTGCGCTAGAAATATTTTCATATTTTATATGAAAAGAAAGAGCCTTCATTTTATCATTTTTCATTTTGTGAGTATCATTCGCCACACTTGATGGTTGAGTACATGCAAATCAAGCTATTCTCTCCCCACCGAGGTGGGTCGAACCATGTTCATACTCACAGCTCTCATGTATTTAAAAGTACTGCCCCTGTTCGGGCAACGCCTGTACCATTTTATTGTACCTAATAAATCCCGTCCTCCACATGCTGGTTGGGCGGTATAACATGTTCTTCGACCGTGCAAATCTTGATGACTACTAATTCCTGCGCTAATATTGAACGATCCCGAATCTTGTATGGGGACTAAACAATCTAAACCAGCAATGTGGATACATGTCAAGAATATTAATCCTACCACCAATTTATATAACCTGCAATATCATTCTGTGCGCGAAATTGTTTGTTTTTCTGTTTGTTACTGCTTGTGTTTTATGTGTTTGTATACGTACTTATGTTATTCAAGATTCATTACCTGTTTACCCTCATGTAAAGCTTACTTTCTGATTCATAAATAAAGTACCGATGGGGGCGCTGACCCAGCTGGGGGGGGGGGGTTCGCCTCTCCACTCCATGCTCATCAAACTGGTAAGATAACCCTAGAGGTTACAGGCATCAGGGGCATGGGGTGGCGTTAATGCTAGTGGGCGACTCTCTCCCCGCTGGTCCTCTCTCGGCCTAACACGCTTCTTGAATAGGCCGGGCCAGTGTGGATATTTTTGCACCACACCAGCTGGAGGACATTTGGCCCCGATAGATTTAACGTGCACCAGGCCAGCTTACACGGCGATTCTTCGGTGGAATCGGGTTTCGAACCTGGAACCCTCCGGCCCCGAGGATGAAACCTTACCACCAGTCATCACGGCATCCAAATCTATATTCAGAGAAAGTAGATGCAAAAATGTAGTTCAAATCATGCCGGTCCCATTTGCCACGAATAAAAATAATACTCTGAAAAATAAGAAAAATATGTTTGTCTTTGTCCTGGGCTGGAGGACCCCTCTTGTCCCACCCCCTTTCTCGGTCGGTCTGATCACTTGGAATTCTAGTTGTAAACTGAGCGCTTCAGTGCCAAAATCGAAAAAGTTTAGAATTCAGGAATAAGGGGTTTTGCCAAGCAAATCTACATTTTTTAACTCTTACAAATTTATTCAGATTCATTTTTAAAAACTTATCCAATGCATTTCGGACTAAAAACATGTTCAAAAAAACATTCGGACTGTTGAATGAAATGAATGAGAAAAATTGAAGTTTTTTCCTTCTATGCCGAAGTTATGACAAAAAATATCGTGTGTTTTATAGAGTTTGAATGAAAAAGTTTAGCGGGCAAGTTCATTTCGCTTTTAAACAATGTTCGTTTATTTCGCATCGTTACTTATGTTATTTTTTTTATTTTCAGTGTACCGCCATTTTGATTTAAGAGCGTGTAAAATTAAAATTCATCCTTCTGTCATGCGAATACTACTGAATGACATTATTTTTCAAGGCTAAATTTCATGAAAAGTAAAACAAATAAACGTGCTCATAAAAGGCTTCGCAAGTGACGCCATTTGTGTTAGAATTATTATTGCATTATTCTCTAGAGTGAATGTTCACAGTAAAAAATGCTTTAACTGCGCATGTCTTAAAGAGAATACAGTTCAAAATTTGTTTTTCTAAAAGTCACAGATATCGGTTTCTCTGCCATGCTTATTTTTCTAGTGTGATCACTTTTTACTGATGCTTGTTAAATAAAAATAATCAGAAAAATTGTCTTATACGTTAAGCTGTAATGTTAAGGAATTTAAGTCACGTGAATTTTGTTATATGTATCAATGCTTCTTTTGATTTGTAATTAAATTATTAAATATTTACAAATGTCATCAGAAATTACGTTTGATGATCAAGAGGTTGAGAGGTTTAAAATATTGTTCCAATCACTGTTTCTTTCCATTTCAAACTACAGTTTAAAAGACAGTAACACTTACTAACTCTAATACGTTATTACACAAGCTGTAAAAAATCACATCTGGTAGGTATTAATGAAAAGTCTATTTCTTTTTTTATATTTCTTTTTGAAGAGAGGTGAATGTTAAGATGTTTAAAATATGCAACGAGTTATAATATTGTTATTTTGAATATGAAATAATGGACTAGGTACTTGATTATAAAAGCATTATTAATTACAAAAAAAATTGTAATTCGCGAAGTCAAGTCATGGTCACCTGATGTAATGTACGCCGAGTACGCCACGCTCAATTTCGTTTGTCTTATTGTAACTTGAACTGTTTATAGTCGATGTTTCAGATTTCATACAAATGATTATAAATGAGAAAAAAATTAACATAACTGTTCTGAAAATAAGCACGTGATGAAACTAAAATTTTGAATCTGATTAAATCGAAAATTACAATGGGAAACAACTTCGTTTTACATTTTAGAACATTCAAAACTAGAGTGTGTGCCATCTTGGAAATGATTCAGAATAATTTGTACCGGTTATTAAACATAGTTTGGAGAATATAACTATCGAAGTAATAATAATAAAAAAAAAAATACGATTAAGCCGGACGTTAAGTGTACTCAACTGGATTTCCAGCAACCTTAGACATGCGCATTTGATATTCTTTTACGGTATCGTGTTTTTACTCGAAAGAGTAGTGGATTTTTACTTCACCTGCGAAGATGACCAACCAACAATATCCCACTCTTGGTTTATGGGTAAATGTGAATAAATAATTCTTGCCACGTCAAGGACGTTTTCGTCGCGCTCAGGAAAACAACGGCGAAACTTCTCGCGGGAAAAAGTGATTGTAACACCGATTTCCTTTCTCTCGCTCTCGTCTAGATTATTTAATCAAAACCGTTGGAACAAAATACGAATTCCAAAGCGTGCGATTCTTTCGCTGATCGTTTGGTATCAGTGGAACTAGAATCAGGTTATGGATATTTGGCGCCACTATGTGTAGAATACTTGGAACTGTTCTGTTTGTATCCGCACATCGTACAACTGGTTTGATCAAGAACATCTTGATATTGTGTGGTGTTCTTTTGTATTCTTTAGATTAAGAACATGACGTCGCAAGAGAAAGCCCAATGCGCATGTCTGTTATTATACGAAATCCAGTTGCAAATGTTGCTCATTAAAAGTCTGGTGAAGTGCAGAAAGAGAAATATAAATTTCCTGTTCTTAAATGCTACTACACCGACAAAAAGTGGATGTTTAAAATTCACTACTGAAACTGAAAATTTTTGCTTGCTGATTTATTCAAAAACCAGCACTCGTGACTCGCCGGGATCGTCATTGAAGAATAATCTTCGAAACTTCAGCCAGCGTTTGGTTTGTTTTTCCTGCTGTCTGGTTATAAATTTCGAATTAAATCCTTCGAATTAAACTGTCCAGTTTGCGTTTAATAGTTAGATCTTAACCTTTGTTTGCACAATACTAAACAACACATTTCAGATGCCTTAATTTTCTAAAAAAATTTTAATTAGAAATTCTCTAGAATAATTAAAACTTTAAAATTAACTAAGCCAGTGGACGAAAATTCAAAGATTAAAATGAGTTGCAACGTCCAACATCCTCTGTCTTAAAATGAAAAATTAGAAGCAATTAATAAGTTTTCTTTTGCAACTGATTGATTTTGAAAAAAATTTAGTAACAAATTTTTCCTCTAATTTGCAAAATAATGAGTAATTCAACATATCAGATAAAGATGCTACACTTGCTTTATGACAAATAATTAACTTTGAAAACATTTTTTTGCTTAGAATTTTCAATGCAACAAATAAAATTACTTTGATAAGAAATTCTTATAAGGTCGGAAAAAAGAGACTTTTATCTCAAAAATTTGCCATTTTTACTTACTATACTACGTACTGCTTAACCATGCAATAGGGACGTTAGGTCAATCTGACCCAACAACATATGGATATCTCTACTACTTTTCACCGGGTCTGCCGGTTTAATCGTAAACCTTCTCTTTTTATGTCACAGCCTAGGAAATGCAGAAGTTTCGTTTCCATAAACGTTAATGGTGAACATTGCAATATTTTATGCTGATTACATGTTCAATCAGAAAACTTTGGTAATGACAGGGACATCGAAAATATATTGAACGGCTATTGTAAAGTTTTTACAAATAAATCTAATTATTCTATTATATTTAAGAAAATGCAACTCTATTTAAATTCTATGCAAAAAGACGCCAAAGATGTTTTGTTGGCATATCTTTATTACAACTTATTAAGATACGAGTGTTCCACCTCCCCCCCTACTATATGAAGCTTTTTTCCTCTCCAATGAGTCTATCTGTTTGTTTGCAAATGAAAATATTTGTCGTAATTCTTAAAACCATCTCGAATTATTGGTTATTTGTAGAACATTTTTAATCAGCTGCAAAAAAGAGGGGAAGACATCAAATGTCTATGATAAAGTTTTAAAGAATTAATCGTTTTTGACTAACCAGAGTGAAACATAGCGCCTTCCTGCTTTTTCTCTACAAAGCTGCGACAATTTCGCATTTTTTTTTCAAAACTATTTAATAAAGAAACGAAACAATAACAAGAGAATGGGCATTAAGCAAATAGCTTTATACTTTTATTGCGATGGCTCATATTATTATTTTTTTATATCCCATGCTTACAAAATATTGAATATCTTGCTTTAATGGAATCAATTCCTATTCATGTGATGTTCAAATACTCGCGAGAATTTAATTTTGGAATTCATTCTACATCTTGCAGAAGGAGAAAGAATGTGACGTCATAACACAACGAAAGACATGTTAGATGACTTGAGCAGTTGCGTTTGTCACGTGGCCGTGACATCATATCAATTGACTCCATTGGGATATAATATGGTATATAATCTGAAGAGAAAATAAATATTTCCTACTTATACTTAGAGTTCTATGAAAACAACAACTAAGTTCTGATCTTCATCGCAGTCTTTCGAGGTTTAATCATTTTTTCCCATATGAATTATTCACACAAGTCTCCGCTTTTATCAGTATTCACAAAATTACAATTAAATGACTCTCCATTACCGCAATGATTCAAATGTTGTAATGGTTCCAAACTCGCCAAACATTGAAACCATTACAATGGCCACCACCTTGAAAAGGAATCGAAAAATGAAAATCCTTACACGTACGACTTTGTAATGCTTCAAGGAACACGGTTGCTTCAAGGAAAGGTCGAGTTGAGTAGGACCTCCTTTCGCTCGGTTAGGTGCTAAACTAAGGCAAATATTTTTATTTATATTGGTGCGCTAAGAGACAGATAAAAAGAATTTCTTTAAATTTTGAACCTACAATTCGATGATAATCCTTTAGGCTTGATTCGCCTGGCTTGTTTACATCAGCCGCTACTTTTCGTGCACCACTATTTTTATCTCACGCACTTCACAGAAAGAATGCTAGTCTAAAAACATTATCATGTTAATAAAAGAGAAAGCGAAAATTCTGCTTTCGAATTAATATCCGAAGAAAACAATATTTTTGTTAATTTAACATTAACACTAGCCAAAGCATGCATTGAAAGATTTCTTGAAACAATAAAATTGGTTTGAATTTCAATACAACGATGAAAAATATTGTTACAAATTGTGTTTAAAATTAATTTTGAAAAATTTATTAACATTAAATTAAAAAATTGCACGGAAATAAAATTTAAATCACAGAAAAGCTAATTTTTTGAATTTTAAAGTTGTGTAGAAATAGTTTTTGTACGGTAATATACTTAGAAGTTATTGAGGAAAAACGTTAAAATTTTCAGTTAAAAATCTAATTAGAAATTTGAAAAACCCTTTCTTAGTAAGCATCTCCTACCCAAGTATCTACATGCCAAATTTGGGAGCTCTAGGTTCAAATGGAACGTTATATTCGATGTTTAACACTGAACATACTATGATACTTTTGAGTAGAAAATTCACATAAAATGTTATCGCTTTTTCACACTTGACTTCATGATTTTTCCACTAAATATATGAAACATCATTCTAAATAAGCAGGTCGTAGTCGATTTAATTTCTTTTTATTCCATATAAAGACAAAAATGGAGGTTGATTTCGCATAATAGAGGAATTTAAATACTCGAAGGATAATTCGTTTTGATCGCAGCCGTGACCATTGTTCGGAAAGTGCACTCGAAATGAATTAATGCTCGAACGCAGCACGTATATGAAAGTGAATTCCTTGGTTACAAAAAAAAAAAAAAGAGAAAGATGGTTGCCGTCAAACCTTTTTATACTGCTGAGAAACGGGAAAATCCCCGATCGCTTTAGAGTGATTGAATCCGGATCTCAGCGAGTTACAGTGCCAGTTATTCGCATACTAGAGCTCAAGTAGAAATAATTTTATGAATTAAAAGTCAAGAAGCGTTTTTTAAAAAACAGAAAAAGTGAAATTATTACATATATGCAATTAATTTTTCATCATTTATTTTTATTTGTTAATTCTGATTAACACGTGTAGCCTATCGTTATTTACCGCTATAGGTCATTTGACTGGGAGCAAAATTCATTGCCTTATAAGGTTATCGGATTGCACATGCTCATTTCTGCATGGACTGTTGCGTGGTAAGTTCAATATATAAAAGAAGAGAAAAAATCATTCGCTGTACAAATCTGTCTAGTCTTTGTCAACATCGGCAAAAAGCACACATAACGATTTTTATCTGTCTGTGAAGACTCAGTGGCGACTTGTGTTATTTAATCTTGGGGGTGCTGTAACTTTTAATCCTTAACTGCTCATGATATATAATTCTACCACTTACATTTTTGTGTCTTTTTTTCATTAACTTTGAGTAGTTTTATATTTAATCAATAAACTTATAAGATTTTTTCTCTTCTAATAACATTCAATTAAATTTTTATTAATCATCAATTTCCTTCCATTTTCTTACTTCAAAGTTTTAGCTCGCAGAAAAAAAATTGCCGCGGTGGTAAAATGTTTGAAACTCTGTTTCTAGCTCATCTGGTGCTGCCGAACTCGACAGTTCCCCTTCAGCTTAAAAACATATAGGGAAAGGAAGGGAAAGCCTGCGCTCTGTAGCTACGCATGCGCGCAGGCGGAATTCGGCGGTGGAATGTTCCTCAGTTCTTCTTTACTTTAAGTTACTTTTTCCTTTGCGCATTATCTTTAGGCAGAGAAAAATAAGATAGGGAACTTGGCTTTCTGCCTCAGTTTTTCCTAGAGGTTTAATTGAAGATCGAAATCGTTTAATATAAAATTGTTTAGATTCCTGATAGATTTACGCATTAAATGAGAAATAAAATAAATTCATTAAATTTACTCAATGTAAAAAGTTGAGGATGCTGCAGTACCACAGTACCTATGCACGAGCCGCCCCTGGTGAAGACGATAAATTAATAAAAATTCCACAAAATTATTTTGTGTTGAATCATTACCTTAAATTTACTTTGTCGAATATTTCCTTACTAAAATCAATACTTTCAATATTTAATCAGCAAAAATAAAGTTTTTAGCTCAAAACCAGTCATTTGTCCGATTATGATACGAATAGGTATATATTAAGTGTCGGAGCGTTTAGTGTTAACTATTTTCGCATCAAACAATTTAAAGATAGTATGCCAGCCTAAAAAATTATTATGTTAAACAGAATGTAATATTAGTATCTGTATTATCAAAAAAAGATACTCATAGATTTGGAATTTCCCTCTATTTTAAATAACTTTTTTTTCAAATAAATATTTGGTTCTTCATTTTTTTAAATCATACTTTTCATTAATGCTCATTTATGTAGGATATTACCCGTAAAGAATAATTTAATCACTGTAAGAAAATGTAAGAGCTAGATTAATTAATTTGTTTGGCGATAGATGGAACCACAGTTCTGCTACAAGCAGCGCCCTCTTTTCCCCCAACAAAACTAGACTGCACGCTGAGAGCAAGCAGCAGCACCACAGGCAGCCGTCATGTTAACAATTCTCTAAATTCCTCTGTTCACAGATCATTCTTGGCGCAGTTAAGTCGCCCGATCTCCCGGTTGTAAGTAACTATGACCCGTCTAATTTTTCTTATGACTCTCTAATCTCTAATCTCTGAATCTTAATACCGTAGTATTCTTACCCCATAACATCTATCCCTTATTAATCTGGCTCACCTAGTAAATATGATTTCATGTAAACTCTCAATACTCTCATAAACTTTTTGTGTATATACCTTTCCCCCTTGTAAATTCTCCCTATAGTATTTTAATAAATGTTTTTGTATTTAATTTGAAGCCTATTCATTTATTTTATGTGATATTTTGTTCTAAATTTAATGTAGTAAAAACCCTTAAATCCCCTAGACATAAACCCGAACTACTTACACCTTAAAGGTAACCCTTCCGTGGGCATTTTGTTAAATTGAACGGAATCCCACATTTATTTAAATTTCACTGACCGAAGTTGATGCCGTAATGAAGCTGTAGTATTCTAGAAAAACATGCGTTTGCTTTTTTAAACTTTAGTATCGTGGAGCATATTTTCCAAAAAGCATTATTCAATACGAATGATATTCTAAATTTACTTTCCCAAAAAATTAAAAATATTTCAATATTCTTATTATAATCAGAATCAGAGCTTTCTGCTCGATTCCTTTATTGAGACAATAGGAAAAATAATGTCTTTCGATAGATTTCGAAAGCTGATAGTACACACTTAATTTTGATGAGTGTTCATTGTTTTGGAACAACGTTTGTCAGAGTTTAATAATTTGAGAGAGAGAAATTGGGCCTATCAAATAGAATCAGTGTCTGAATGTTTTGTTTGAAATGATTTCGCATTTCTGAAATAAATTTAAAAAGAAAGAAACTGTGCCTTCATGACAACGGCTATTTTGCAAAAATTTTGAACTTTTCTTTTGATAACTTTGAAAAACAAGTTTTTAATACAGTAAAGCACGGTTTATATGTTTCTCATTTATACGTCGTTTCATCACAGTCCCGATTCATTCATATTCATTGTAATGATAAAGTACTTCGTTTATACGACTTAAAGCTTCGGCTATACATCGATTTTACCCTGTTCTAAAATGTGAAAATTTACTCCTTTCTAGTCAGCGGACGGTGATAAAGATACGAGTTCGAAATTATTTATAACTAGCAGTACGCGGAATCGAATCAGGACTTCAACAAAATGAAAAAAAAAAGCCCACAATGGCATGAAAAAGTTCCGAAAACAAAACAAAAGATATACATTATTGATTCTCCCGCTTATTTTTCTTCGCGATAATGACATTTGAACTGTAGAAAATACAGAGTACGTTAATCCGAAACAATATTAAAAAATTGCAACGTGAAAATGATTATTATAAAGCAAATAAAATATGCGAGACATAAACACGCTCAGACACTGCCGAAAATAATAATCGAAGTCATTCAGTTGAAGGTTATGACGTCACCTGCGCTTTGCACCATCAGCCAATGAAATTGCCAGCAACGTTCCGGAAATGTGTCGCGGGAGGGAGCTCGGTAGATAAAAATATCTTTCACCTGCCCAGGAAAAAAATAATTAAATAAAACGGGAAACGATATTTTAACCCTTCTTGTTTTAAATACGACAGAAACGTTCCAGTTATAAGCTGAAAAAAATTGAAAATAATAGTGTTATTAGAACGTTGGATGCAGCAAATTTAAAAACAAAAATTAAATTTCGACCGCAAAACTGACTATTTTTTAAAAATTTCTCAAAATTCAGTAAATTAAGTTTGAAGCTCAAAACAAACTCCATTAGAACGAAAATTGTTTGTTCTATCCGATGGTGCATTGATTGTTTTTCAACGGTCATTAAAAAAGATACTACAGCCGTAAACGTGCCAAAAATGACCCAAAACAACACAAAACATTAAATAAAAAATTTTCTAGATTGAATTTTAAAATTCCGGCTTCGAGGTGCATTGAGCCACCTTTACGACCACCTGTGTGCCAAATTTCATGGCTGTGAGTGCGATAGATTCGTCTGGACATCGCGCGGAAGCACGCACACAAACATTTCCTTTTATAAGTATACATTGATGAATTAATAGAAGATAAATTGTCAGGTTCTAATTTAAACGATGATGAAGTTATTCCACCTTCCTTCAAAGACGAAATCGGTCCCATTAAAAAACTTAGAACTTATTTCTTTTGTCAAAACACAGTAAACAAACATTCAATAAACTTTATTCGATTCATAATACTATACTTAATACTCACACACAATTAGCACGTTAGACGACGGGTAAAGATTTTTCTAATTAAACGCCTACCTATATGCATATAAATCGTATAAGATATGTATAATTAGTACTCAAGATATACAATAACGGTATAATATTTCTCACTTTTATGAATGTTTATTTTTTATAAATATTTATTTTAATATTTAATTATTGATTTCTATGTAGTGAATACTAGTAATATCTTTAAAAAGTTTAAATTTACTACTTTTAAATGAATTTACATTAGTAGCATCAAATTTGTAATAATCAAAGTTGTTTATTAAAGTACCAGTTATACGTCTTTTCATTTATACGTCGTTTTACGTCAATCTCTTTGAAAGACGTATAAACGGTTATTTATGTATTCCAAAATTTATTGATTTTATTCCTGCGACAGTTAAAAACGAATCTTGAGGTTTATTAAATGGCACTTTCGATTAACTGTAGAGAAATGGTGAGATCTTTTTTAATTACTTTTTCAGCTCTTTCTTTACCAATATCTGAGCAATTTACACAGCTGATTCAAAGAAATTTTGAGTTGAATTTGTACATATACTGAATGCGTTTAGAGCTAAAATTAGACTTGAATTTGTCGATTTTAAGGTTATTTTTACATCTTTAAGACATTTGCTTATTTCTAGTCAGTTTAATAATATCAAAGGAATTGGTTCAACAATTTAGTAATCCATCCCGAATCCTATAAATAATTGCACGAGCTGATAAAATTACAATTTATTCAGCAGAAATTGGCTTAAAGGTGGCTAAGGAAATCACTACATTTTGCAAAAAATGTGGACGAAATTTTATTGTTTGAAAA
This sequence comes from Araneus ventricosus, assembly GCA_013235015.1. Taxonomy (NCBI): domain Eukaryota; kingdom Metazoa; phylum Arthropoda; class Arachnida; order Araneae; family Araneidae; genus Araneus; species Araneus ventricosus. Next base: position 72,539 of record BGPR01001000.1, on the reverse strand, counting down.
TGTATGAAGATATCGAATTTGTGCCCACTTTCATAATTCTGTATCACATTTTAAGTAAAAACGTAAGTGAAAAAACTTATTTTAGAAAGGTTCTCCGAATGTTGGTAGATATTCTTGTAGATCCAGTAGTTTACCAGATATTAAACATCTACGCGTTCCGTAGAAGAAAGAGATGCGATCTTGTAAAATAAGGAATATTTCGTCTGCAAAGTGGATACAGGTATTTTATAAACATCCTTTTAAAATCGTTGTTTGTTTTGCGATCTTTCGTTTTCATTTTGTGTTATTGTTTCATTGCCGTATCTTAGAAATACTTTTAAATATATTGCAAACATTACTTTCGATTATTTTTTTACTGTTTGACATACGTAATCTTTGCTTTTATACAGCACGAAAACTAAAAATTTCGACTCAACAAGAATTTGCCTCTTTTTTTCACGCATAAAAATAATTAAAATTGAAAATTGAGGAAATGTGGTTATTTTTTGTTCCCTTTGAATTATTCTCGCCTGGGGCAGCTGGCCTGACTTAATTGCAAACAACAGAGGAGTTGTTTGCACAGAATTAAATAGTTCAATTGCTGTACAAGTTCAGAAATTTTTCTTTATTGACACTGATAGCAAGCGTTTGTTGAACAGTGGTTTATGACTTTGTGAAAAAGAAGCTTTGGAAGGTAAAATTTCTCCACTTTTTCAATTCGCCAAACATATGGACGAAATAGATAGTGTATCAACATCTTATATCAACAGAATTCACAGAGAATGAAAAAATGAAGAACTTTTACATTACACATTTTGAAAGAAAAGTTTGAAAACAAACAAACAACCGAAAGTATTCTTTGGATAAGTTATTATATTTTTTAAAAATTTATTCTGACTGTTACAAATATGTGTTTTTCAAATTAATTAGAATTCAGAAATTTTTAAAGGAATTTTTCTTGACTATTTTGAGTAGAAAATTTTCAAATATGCTCTCAAAATTAGTTTGTGATCTTAAAATGGCTTTTAGAATGTACAATTTTTAAAAAGAAAACCCCATAAATATTAATTCTACATATAATCTGAATTATTTTTAGGCAAAATTAATTTTTTTCTGGAATATTTTCGACAAATCTTAGTTTTAATTCGCTTTTCACTTGATATCTCTACATTTTGTAATCTATTATCATTCTGTATTCAAAGAATTACGTAACTTTCAACTTCAAGCAAACACATCCGGACTAACGGATTTCCGTCTTCCTGAGTTCGACTATCTCTTCACTCATGCATGAAAAGACAGGGGATCCTTGAGTTGACCATAATCATCTGATAAGCTATCGTTTGCTGGACTTCAGATAATTTTATTTTAAACAGACTATATCATCAAAAGCTTAAAAAAAATTTCATATACCACGCATTTCTAGACTTTGAGGAGAAGCAAGCACAAGTTTCAGCTGCATTATCTATTGTCTTCAGATAGTTCTGAAAAGCAGGCTGCTAAAATGTCAGTACAGGATCTCTCCTCTACAGATTCTGAAGAGGACTTCTCAACACTCTGAAACTTCTATAAAAGCAGAAGACGGAGAATCATCTAAATTAGAATCGAAAAGAGCTTAATGTTGTATGAATCTTTTCAATACTTCAAAACTTGACTTACTGAACAGAATTTTAAAAATATGCTTTCCAGTGAGTTTCATTCAAACATTTTTCTTATAGTCCTCGTTTTGTTTTAAAAGCAAACAAACACAGTATTTAATGCAATTAATAACTAAATTTTTTTAGTGGAAAACTCCTTTCGATTTAGTACATCTGGGAGTGAGAGGCTTCTGAAGATTAAGTTATATAACATTAAATAATTTTACAAAGTTTTATGAGCCTGTTTTGTGGCAAATGTCAAATTGTTTTGTATTTATTGTGTATTATTACTATAGTAGAAAATCACCCATCATGGTTTGACGGGTGCAAATTGCCTCTTCATTCGAGAGATTTCCCTTCAAATTTGACGTGTTTAAATAGATATATATGCGAGATAAATGTTTAACATTGATTGAAAACAAATAAAATAAACATATGTTTTATGAGAGGAAATATTTTTTTATTTACATATTATTTAAATATTTCTTTATTCAAAAACCTCTTGGTAAACAACATTCCGTGTGAAGTATTTTTCGTTGTTTAATAATTTTCCTTGTATTACTTCAGATGTCTTTGTGTAAATTTTAACGTGATTGGGAATCCTAGACCTTAAAAGTGCAACATAGAGCTGTCCATGTGAAAAGACAGGCTCATCGAAGTAAATTCCAACATGATCGAAAGTTTGCCCCTGCGATTTGTTGATAGTCATCATGTAAGCTGGAATTAACGGGAACTGGCGGCGGTTGAGAACGAATGGTGGATTCACGTTACTGGCGGCTAATTTCATTCTTGGCAAGAAAACAACATCGCCACGATTGCATTCAGATACAATTTGACGTCCAAATTATATCACGCGCATGATATACCACGGGCGTAATTTATTACTTTCTATTAAAAAACGGAAATTAATTTGAAATATAAGATTAATATAATTTAAAATTTCTCGGGAAGTATTGATCATAGCGAGATAAATTTTATATCAATCGATAGCAAATTTTATTTCACCATTTTAGAGCTATTAAATTTGAAATTAGAACTACAATTACTCTTTTAAATTTAAAATTACTGAAATTTAGGCTCTCTAACAATGAAATAATGCTGTTTAAAGTCTCGCAGTGCTATGGCGCGAGTTTTATTGTTGGCGACGTCAGAGCGTTACCGGAGGATCTGGGCTATTATATTAGTAATTGTACAACACCTTTGTATTATTCGCTAAATAAATCCAATTTTGGAACCAAGTTTGTAATTGAAGAAAATGCATTTTATCCTACTTTGATTTTGAAACAAAGGTAATTTTTATTGATTTCAATAAATAATGCAATTATAATGAAGAAACCCTACAATAATTTTAGACTGTAAACAAGTAATTAAAAAAACGTTATTTCGATCGGAAATATGTTCTTAAAATGCTCACGTGATACACGTCTAATGCTCCGCGCTTATTTAACTATGTAGAAGACAAGTGTTTTTAAATAGCACGATGACATATATAATAAATCTGATAATTAACTAAATTTAGACACATTACATTTAGCATCACTAATCATTCATTTTCATTTGAAGCGGAAGATGAAAGGTTCCTGAGTCTAAGTGCTTCCAAAGACCCCCCCCCCCCCCCGTCATTGGCACCGATTTAATTTTGTATTCTCTTGGGTATCTGGCTGGATGAAAAAGATTGTGACGTCACAGCACAGCTAAAGACAACACTCAGCCAGATGTCTAGATGAACAGCTACATTTGTCACATGAAATGACTTCATTGTAACACTAATTTTCAACAAACTAAAATATGAGCTTATATAACTTTTACCGAAAAGCGGAAAATATAATTAAACTAGCCTATATACCCGGCGTTGCTCGGGGTAGAAATATTTTCAAGTCTAAGTACTTAAAACACTTTAAACTTAATCAAACAGTTTTTCACTGTAACGTCTTTCGTTTATTTTCTTTGCCCTCTCCTGTGTCTCTGACCCCTCGACCAGCAGCTAAACTAACCTCTTCTTTTTGCCTCCGTACTTTGAATCACTTCATCCGAGTCTTTATCATCACGCATACCTCCGAACTCTGAGCCAGACACAACCAGTGGCTGCTCGTCCATTAGGGCTGCAGAGCTGCAGCACCCCTTGATATTATTTTTTAAACTTGTACTTTTCGTTTTCAATCTTCTTTGCTTACTTTTCCCCTCGCAAGCATTCAATGACTTACGAAAATGAAAAAAAAAAGTAATAAAAAATTGAAAAAGGGCATAAAATGAATCCAAACGAAGAGAGACCCAGGTCTAAGCTGCAGCGTACTCTGCTCCCCTCCGAAATCTGTTCACAGCAGAGAAAATACGGGGAGAAAAAGCAACCCTTTCTGCCTTTAACTTAGACGGGCTATGGGCTGCAAGGCAACACAGCTCTGCTGGCACGGAGCCAACTGAACGAGAAAAAGGTGCTCTTTTTAATATATATTTCTTTTTTTCCTCATTCTCACACAAAGTGGTGATCTCATTGGCTGTTTATGGGTTTCGGTTTATATTCCGTAGACAGAAACACATCTGGTTGATTGATTATTTGCTTTCTCTTGATAGCAGGCTAGATTTCTTTTGAAGAAGATATTCACTTTTGGAATAGTGTTAGCAAGTGAAGTGGGCGAGGAAAAAAAATTTTTGTGGAGCTTTTATTTATTTTTTTTCGTCAGCAGAATCGTCACATCAACATTCACTTAACTTTCTGTTAGTAAAATTAGTTGTAAATGACATATGCTGGTTATTTAATTTGTTTGAAAAACAGGAAATTTCATATGGGCTTTGGAATTAAAAAAAAATGGCCTACTGAAAGTTAAAGTAGCTTTTTAAAAATGTATTCTCTTGATAAGTATTATCTTGCAGCCCTCCTCGTTTCTGAGCTCATGAGCCGCCACTGCTCACAACCCTTAGAATTCCATCTTCACATCCCCATCACTGCTACGGAGACAACAGAAATACTTCATATCATGCTTTTTATAGCTTCCTATTCTCTTCCTTTTGCGTTTGTATGTCTGACCGAAAGCGCCATCCCTTCCTTTTCTCCCCAGATCCTCTCCCTTCTGTAGGAACGGGACTCGGTTAAGCCTTAATGACTTAACATACTGACAGTGGCGTACCGACGGTAAGTGGCGCTGGGGTCATAATATGATTCTTTTTTTCTCCTCCCCCGTTTCATCATAAGAGGGTTAACTTGCGTAAACGGCGTCCTGGACATGGTATTTTTCGACTCCTTATATTGTATTTAGCTTTAAAAAGTGACAGAAACATATTATCGTTTTGTCAACATGTTCAGTGGCGCAGCGTGGGTAAGTGACGCCCAGGGAATATGATTTTTTTTTACCCCAGTCGTCAACTGCTTAGCAAGCGCGAATGGCCCTCGGGGGCCGGGTTTTATTTTTACGCCCTCTAATATTTTGCTTTAAAAACTGGTATAAATGCAGTAATGTTTTGTCTCCATGGCGCCCCTAAAACTGGCATCTGTGACATCTATACTTCATTTACTCCCGCCGCTGCACACTGATTAGGACCATTTAAAAATTTATGAAATTTAAACTAAACATCGCGTAGTAACTAAACTAACGTCATTGGATATTTGAGGGCATATTAAAAGCTACGAAATAAGAACGGAAGTTAAGTGCATGCTACGAAATAACAGCGGAAGAAAGAAGTCTTACTTTGACCAAAGAAAGCAATATTTTCTTAACTTTAACAGTGGTAAAAACACGTGAATAAAGGATTTGATGAAACAGTAAATTGGCTTGCATTTGATTTTATAACAATAAAAGCATTGCTACAAATTGAGTTTAAAATGAATTATGAAATGTTTATTAAAATTGGAGAAAACATTGTACAACAATTAAATTGGCATCCTTAAAAAGATAATTTTTTTGCTCTTTAAGGTGGCGTGAAAATTATTTTCGTACTATAAGTATTTCAGAAGTTATTGGCGAAAAAAGTCTAAAAATAGCTTAATTTTCGTTAATTAATTAAATAAATAAAAATTAAAATAATTTAATTAATTTAAAATAATTTAATTTTTAATAAAAAATATGAAATAATTTTTACGGCGTTATCTCTCTCTTGTGCTAATCCACCACTGTGTCAAATTGGGTCGCCGCAAGTCCAACGTAGTGTGCGTGCATAAAGAACCAAAAAACGAACACACACATACTTCCTCTTTTATATATATAGAAAAATCGGATGCCGAAAATGTTATGCTATGTTAATCCAGATCAAAAATGAATTAATAAAGGGTTAAGGAGAAATAAAAACAATAAAAGTTAGCTCATCATTAAAATAGATTATTTAGGAATATATTAAATAATTAATTTTACATTAGAATTTTATGCTTTTAATGAAAAAGTTCGTTTTTGAATATCAACTTTTAGTTGAAACAACGCCTGTTTTCTTTCTAGAATCTTTCATGCATACTTTCAACTTTTTTTCATTCCATTAATGCATTTCTATTAGGAATAACACAAACAGGAAGCAACGACAGTGGCGTAGCGTGGGCAAGTAGTGCGAGGTGCAGTGACGGCGATTGGGGCCCCACTACTTTTTTTCGATAAAAATTAAATTTTCATTTCATTTTAGCTGCCTAAAACTAGGAATTATAAAAAAGCAACAGCGTTCGGAAAAAAATAGCTAATTTTTTAAACTAAATTTTTAAATTTTATTGTCTAGCCCAGGGTTCCCAAACTTTTTCCTCTCGCGTACCTCTTGATTATTCTTTTTGTTTTCGAGTGCCCCTTACTATCATACCCCCCCCCCAACCATCCGTCTATGCAAAGTAGTTTTTATCAATAATGTTAAGGTTGTAGCGGTTACAATCAGCTGCCTTCTCCTTTCTATAGTAGGTGGCGCTACTGGAGCCATCTTTTTCCCATGATGCCTCTCTGTCATTCTTGTCTGTGTGCTTGTCTCGTGATGTTGTTCTCTGTCTTGTCTTGTGTCTTGTAACTTTAATGTTCTGTGCTGTGGAACAAAGCCTAATAAAAAATGGTTCCTAAAATTGACTGGATTCTTCAGCAGCACTTCACACAAACTTGAGTCTCGTCCCTCTATAAGGTTAGTTTAAGTCAGCTTAAAAGTGAAATGACTCGGATTAATAACATTTGCAGAACTTATTTTTGATTTAACATTTTATTCAATTTTTACAACAGTATTAGTTCAATTCCAAAACAAATGAAACCCGAATTCTACTAATTTCACTTTAAATTATAAGGTTAGCTAAAAATTACACTTCGTAATAATCAACTATTCAAGTGGTATAGTTATTAAATAGCAAGTATTCACTTGGAGAAAAAATATTCTGTAACTTTTTTAATCCTTATTGTTTCTTGTCTCCGCCATTAACAGCTTTTATTTCGCGTACCCCCAGAGGTACGCGTACCTCTGGGAACCTCTGGTCTAGCCTATACACCCAGGTGTTTTAGATGTATATATAATTTTGCCCCCTCACTTTTCCCACCCAATATCTACCACTGGCCAGGGACATAACATATTGTTTACCAACGGATTCGGGAATCCTCCGCGCTTTTGCGCATGCGCCGGGAGGAGTTATTTTGATCAAAATAGGGGGGAAATGAAGAATGGAAGGGTGATGTTTACATTTTACTGAGCGTGATCTAACAAAGAACTCCAAAAATGCGCTCATATGACTCATTGCCTGACACCCCTTTCCGGTGTAAAATCGCCCAAAAGTGGTAGTCTCGGAATCCGTTGATGAACATTCATTATTTCGCCCCCAGTCGTCATCAGTAATTAACGAAGGGTAAATGGTGCCCGGGGTATTATATATATTTTTGCCATCATCCCATTTGACATTGAAAAGTGGCGTAAATGCACTCATGTTTTGTCTCCATGGCGTCCCCTAAAACTTGCGTCTGGGGCATAAATATCCCCTTTGTCGCTAAAGCGGGGTTTACACGCGAACAGTAAAACCGACAGTAGGATGCCGCTGTCAAGTTCGGACAGAGACTTGCCGTGGCCCGGTTGCATATTTACAAACCCTACCCTAATAGAACTGAGGCAGGAAATCGGCCAATTCCATTGGCTACGAGGGGCACTGACGTCGTTTTCAGCTCTCGCACGTAGCGTACGGCAATCATAACAAAACAAGAGTCGTCCTGCTTTTCTCTGTTTTCCCACAGTTGAGCACAGAAAACATTCTTCCGTGGGTTGTAATATTTTTAAAAATGAAATTATTTTTTAAAATATCATAAAAAATAAAACATCCCACACTGTAAGAAATTATACTAATGACAAGTCTAATGATAACTTTGTTTGAAGGGTATTAACTAACAGGTTAATGTTGTTGGGTTTTTTTGACGTCATTCCAGTGAAAAAAGTTCATTTGATGTTTCAAAGTCAACTAATCTAACTATAATTAATGCCAAATAATAGTAAAATTATTAATACTAAGGCCAATAATAATAAAACGAAAAATAGGATGATCGCTAGACTAAATAAAATTGCTACGTAGGTGCGTATCGTAGAACAAAATTCGCGAAGTCCAAGCAACGGAAATCTAAACTAATTCAAAGTCCACATTCAATCGCTTGTTTTGTTATAATTTCCGTACGAGAGCAAAGAACGACGTCATAGGCTCTCGGCGAAGCGAGCCAATCATGTTGTCCGATTTCCTGCCTCAGTTCTATCAGGGTAGGGTTTGTAAATATGCGGCCCGGTTAAAACTTTTATGATTCTGCGCATGCGTCATCTCTTACTGTCGGTTTTACTGTTCGCGTGTAAACCCCGCTTAAGGCCGGCCCGTTGAGATCTCGAACGGTTCGAGCGTTCAAGGCCTCTTTGTTTATTTTTGTTTATTTGTTTGTTTTTTCGTGTGCTCCTCGTGCCTTCTTGGTCTGACGGCGCGCTTTTCTCTAATATCAGGATTGTTCATTCCCTGCGGGCCCGCTCAGGGCCTTATACCCTTGCGGGTAGGCCGGACCGGCATGGGTACTAAATAAATAAATAAAAAGGCCCTTTGATTACGAAGGCCCCACGCCCCTGACTGATTTTTCAAAATAAAAATTGATTGCATTAAGTTATTTAGCAAAATAAAAATTTGGCGTCGATTTTTGGCTTCGAGAACGCAATTCAGTGGACACCGCTAATGTGATCGCGGTTAATGTTATTAATCATTCGCTTTATATTATCAAACACCTCTGGTCCCGAAGTGACGTATTTAAATGTATACAAAAAAGATTCGTTTAGTGTGATCACTACATCGGTTCATGTTATCAGTTTTGGAGGAGAGAATTGAATTGAAATTTGCCAAGCTGTTTGTGAGCAATACCAAGCAATAAACGTTTACTCTATCGATGCGGGATCGTCCAACCGCCCCTTCAAGCAAAAGACGGTGGACGTCCGAATGTCACTGTGAAGTTTCCACCCCCTTTCGTTGGGTGTGATTGATTTCACACCCGCAGCGCGCTTTCTTCGTTAGAGCGGCTCGCCCATAAGAGTTTGGGGAACAGGGGAAGGGGTTCTTAGAATTCGGAGAGGACCAGCTCTTGTTGCGGTTTTTGAGAGGGGAAGTGAATTTCCCTTATCTTTGAAAGAGAAACTCGGGCGTTCCCGTATTTTCAGGTCTTTCTATTCAAATGGTCTTAGGAATCAGAGGGTTAATAAGAAAACCCTCCAACGAACGCCGAAATGCGGCAAGCACTTGATATTTTGAAACACGGCGTGAAACATCGTTTAGCAAATTTTAACCCTTCTTTGCATGATTTTTTCTTTATTGGTGAAATAAATCAAGGTGATATAATTCATGTTCAAAATTAAAGGAAAAATGGTTTAAAAAATCTTAGTATATATTTATAGTATAAATTTAGCAAAAAACAATATGATGGAAATTTCCATCATCATGCAAAGTTAGATTAAACGCAAACTTTTTCAGAAATTGCTCTAAAAATAACAGAAACACATGTTACAAACCTTTCATCCACATCACTTTTTTAGCAATAGAAACTCAAATATAATAAAACAAAATTCAAAACGAAATCATACGTTTATTGCAACTACAACAAACAGCGGAATGACAACTTCAAGCTCGTTTTACTGATAGTGACACTTGCTTATTTTTGACAGCTACGTTTTTTTTTTATGCAATGGACATTAAAAAGGTATCCAGACACGATCAACTTAAAGTGAACTTGTTCTTTTATATAATTTTTGGGCATTCAATGTTATGATGGAAATTTCCACCATCATGCAAAGAAGGGTTAACATCGTTTAACAAAAACAATGTGAGTGCGAACAATATATAACTGAGTTTTTAAGGAATAATTGCCGACAAGCAACAATTGATGAATTTTGTTATTGTTATTTTTGAAATAAATCATAGATAGGCCTAAATATGGTTGATTTTACCCAATTCGGTAATCGTTCTCAATCGGTTAATGTTATCAAAATTCTTAAGTCCTGAAGTGATCACATTAAGCATCAGCTACTGTATTGCAAACAGCGGCAGTATATCGCATCTGCGGAAAGATCTTTCTCCAGATTAAAAAATAATAAGAAATTATTTGAGAACTAGGATTAGTCAAGAGCGATTAACTTCCTTCGCCATCTTATCTATGGAATCTGAAATAATGGATGATTTATGGTTATGGAAATGAAATAATGGATGGAATTAGGATGATATTATCAACGAATTTGCTTTAAAAATGTAGGAAAATGAAAAAAAAATTACATATTGTGAACTTTTTATAAGAAGTCGCGTACCAAATTGTATTTATAAAGCAATTATTTTTGCTATGTGCTTTATTGACGATTTTTTAAAAATATTAACTTTATAAAAATAATTTTATTGTCATTTTTATAAAGGAATCATTTTCGTGTATTCCTTTAGTCTTTACTATATCAAATTATGGAATGCAATCAATTATTTTGTTACAGTACATTTTTTTCAGAGCCCCGCAAGTTGACTTTGCACCAGGCCCCGCTTTTATTCGGGCCCCTTTGTCGCTGCACCACTGGGCAACGTCTTTCATTTATAAAGATTACGAGTGCGTACTTTATTTTATGAACATAATCCATTATCATTCATTATTTTTTTTTTACAATTCTTCTCAAGGAATAGTTTTTAAAATATAATCGATCATATCTCAAATGAACGGATCAATTTTTTTTATGTTTTTATGTTTCTTAATCAAATCTCTTGAAATATGCAATGAACTTTATCCATCAAAACGCTAACATTTTTTAAGTAAAAAATTATTCTAAGTAAAAAAATATTCTAAGTAATGTATTCTAAGTAAAATATGCGCATGAGAATAAATAAAATATATATCATGAAATAACTTAATTTTGAGTGGCAAATCAATGTTGATAAAACATCTCTCCAAAAGGAAAAAGAACTGACTAAAAATTTATTCAAGATATGAAACTGCACACATGCTTACTTTGTTTGAAATTCATTGCTTTTAGTTGATTTACAACATAAAACCTGGAAAAATTTCTAATTCAGTTAGTAAAGAATTTAATCGCTAAAATTCAGTACTAGTAAAGAAAAACGATTTTTTCAACATTATTATATTGTTGGGCTGGCATTCTTTTTGTAGATAGCTTGATGCAAAAATCATTAACCACAGAAGGCATCGGCTGATGCAATCAAACCAGACAAAGACAACACAGTCGAATCATTATCTAAAACATTATAATAATTCGATGTTTTGGACTGAAGGTTCGAATATCCTTTTCTCCCCCCTTCTTAATAGCTGAGTTGCAATAACAGTTCCACTTGTAAAAATTTAATGCAAAATTTGTTAGCATTTTTCAAAATTTAATTCGGGTGTTTACTTTCATAGCATTTCTATTTGAGTAAAATTTTTTATTATTTGTTTTTAACTATCCGTTATAAGTAGAGGTTTTTAAAAAGTTTAAATGTTAAATGAAAATTTAAAATTGTAAAATAATTAACTTAAAAAAATTAACAAGATATTTTACTCTTTTTCAGACAATCTCTAAAATACGAATTTTCTCATTCTGGGAAATTTTGAACTTTTTAGCACCAATTCAAATGCTTAGTCAGGTGCAAAACCTTCTTTGTACATTTATTATGTCTTACCAAAGAATAAACTCGGTATGTATTTTTCCCCTATTTGATGGGAAATTGATATACAAGATCTCTAATTAATTTAAAGATCTTTAATTCTAAATTGTTAATTAAAAGTTTTACATAGGTCAGCGATTTTCAACCTGCGGGGCGCTCCCCCCGGGGGGGTCGTTATAACACTAAATGGGGGGCGCGAGCATATCAAGAAGAAAATATTATTAAAAATATTGATTAACTTACTGAAAGAATTTACTTATTCTTGGTAATTTGTAAGATTTGTAATTAAGGTAGTAGCGTAGTTTTAGCGTCAAAATATCAAAAATACATTATTATATATTGTACATTGTTATAGTAAGAGAGGGGGGCGCGATGAAAATTATGATTGAAAATTATTCACAAATACTGAAAGGTTCAGAAATACTGACATAGGTTTCTTTCGTTCCACTTGAAAAATATTCATTCCTTCCTCAGTAGGAAAAAAATCCTCTAATTTGTCATTCATTTTCTCAAAATTTGCTTCCAGTCGATCTGCGGAAACGAAAACTGAAGTTTGTTCTGTATCACGGAGATTGGCGGATATTGCAATCGTTTGGCGGATCTTTGGCGATGCTCAGCTGATTTAGATTGGCAGCCGTGCTCCTAGATACCAGTAGGAGAAGTAAGGCAGACTGAACAACTCTCTTTATTGGAGAGCGGTAGATTGTGTTTTATCGTAATTGGTGTTGCAAACTGCACGACCTGATAGTGTTCCAGTAAAAAGTATGCAAGAAAGAATAAAAACAATATAAAGATTTTCTCAAGACCAGCTAAACAGTGAATATTTTCTGGAAGGATTGACATAAATACTAATGTGCAGTGGTGGTGTTTGACAAACGGATATTATGGCCTGTTTAACATGCACTAAGTTCAGTGCATTTAATATTTAACCAGATAAATATAAAATTGGAATTTAAAAAAATATTGAGGTGGTGTGAAACATTTTTTAGTTAAAAAATGATTTGTGAAAACTGGATTTTTAGTGATCATCAACGGTCTAGTGCAAAATTGTTGCCAATCTGTGGATACTCAAATGTACTGTACTGCATCTGCAATACATAATATCAACCTAGTTTCACTATTATTACATTAATTTTTTAGAAGTGCGTAAAATTTAAATTTTTATTAAGTATCATGACTTGATTGTGTGTTCGGCTAGTGTAATGCGCATGTGCGTGGCATCGGCCAAATATGGCGACAGATGGATCCAAATCGTCTGCAAGTTCAGGTGGACTTGTCCGAGTAGGATTTTATCATTTAGAAAAGACCATTGGCAAAGGCAACTTTGCTGTGGTCAAGCTAGCCACTCACATAATAACTAAAACTAAGGTGAGTTGGCCAAAACCATTTCTTCATTCACAAAAAAGAGACCGACCACGTGTAGTGGTTTGAATGTCAACTTTGAATTGAAAAAAGATTTTAATTACTATTTACCTTTTTATAGCCAATCTGAATAATCTGTTTTGTTTACAGGAGATTAATTAATATCCAAGACACGTTCATCTTCCCTCCAATATGTGCAAAATATAACAATTCATTCCATCAAAATGCTCACAGTGAAATGTTTCCTAAAATGAAATGACCTAAAATTTATAATAAATTTCAGAGCAATCACTATATTGTTATCTACATTAAAATCTGCAATAGATTGCAATTCGTATAAATATAATATAGAGTGTTAGTTTTCGTTTAAAATTCGACGACTATTCGTCAATTTCAAATATGTCGTTTGTATTCATCATATTCCACGTTCATGTGATGAAACATAATTGCTTTATAAATATTTGAAATGCATATAACGGATCAAATTTTGTCGGACAGAAATAGTATTTTAATTAAATCAGTCAACTGTAATATCTGCTGTTCTTAATAGTTTTATTATAAAACAATTTAATTTGTAAGTGTTGAAAAGCTGTGTAAATTTTAAGAAATATAAGTTTTTTTTTTGCAGTTTCAGGAGTAAAGTTGGCATTCTAAAAATGCAATAAGTTTTATAGTCCGATGGAGTATTCTTCTTCAAGGGAAAACAGTTATATTGACTTTTAATTACTATTCACAGTGACAAACATTAACAGCATCTTAAAATCTAATGTTCTAATTATACATTTGGAAGTTATCTATTTACTTGTAAACTATCATTGTATCCAAACTAATGAAAATATAAAACTTCCAATTTCTTGAATAGGATACTTTGTTTATGTATGTTAAAGTTTATCTGTTTTAAGAGCAGATGTTTTCTGTATTTATTGTTACAGTATTCATAATTTAGTATTGATTATATTTTAACTCATTTAATCTTAAAAACTGTGGTTTAGTATAGTTATTGTGAGGAGTTTAAATTCATTATTGACATTTAGTAGGGCACTTACTCGGAAGTGATAAACATCTTTATTTAAGGTCTAATATTTGAAAACGAGGTTTTATGTGGCATAGTAATCTGTGTTAAATCATTAGTATTCTTCTGCTACTTATTATCATGATTTTAAGATAAACCGAAAAGAACTGAGGACCAACTCTCAAAATTTTATCAACGAGATTAAAATGATAAGAATTCTTTAGTTTTTTTTTACATCAACAAGTAAAATTTTCATTTCATTTTTAATGATTTCCTAGCTGAAGCCAGAATTTTTTTTTATCTAATTGCAGTTTTCAAAAAATAAAGTTTCAGGTTTTTAGAAAATATATTCTATGCAAAACTGAGTTTTTTTTTTTTTAATTTTATGAAATTGAGTAAAATATGTAAATCATAGGATGGTCAACATTTTTATGATCTTGCAATCTGTATGATCACTTTTATGCTGCATTATGAAACATTCATATGTCCTAAATTACTTAGCTTGGTATTTATGAGTAGCACATCATTTATGGTGAACATTACACATAGCTTAAGCATGTCTTTTTCATTGCTAAGAATCTATCTTGGATGAAAATGTAGTAATTGTGAATAGTATAGTGAATAAGAAAAATACAGTTGAGATGAAACAAACCCAGCAAAATTTAATATTCATAACTTTCCTATACAAAACAATCACTTCACTTTGAACAGTAATTTCGAATGCAGCAATATTATTTCGCGTATGAAGCAACAATTCTCATTTTGAGTACTTATTGCAATAATTGTAATCAATTAAATGATAAGTCCATGTTGCTGAAGCTATTTAAAACATTTATTTTATAATGAATGTTTATGAACATTAGTAATATTGAATTTGAGGTATGAATTTTCTGTAAATTACTATTGGATATTTCAATGTGCACTCAAAATTATGACCAGTATTTGAGGCTATGAATTGAGTAAATTATAAAGTTTTAAATCATTTTATTTTGGTATATAAGATTTAAAAGTAAGAAATTTAATCCCTTTTGTTTGTTTTGAAATTGTTCCCTCTTTATGGCATACTAATTTGGTTTTTGCATTTTTAATGATTGTGTAGAGTAGCAATTGGTAAACTACATCCCATGGGCCAGATGTGACTGACTTAGAGATTCTATCTGGCCCGCTGCATTTTATAAAATAATTGTGTTGAAATTTTACAGCTATTAAAAATGTTATATTTATAGCAAAACGGCTTTCAGAATGCAGTCATAGGTTCATTTATCACATTAGCATTAAAGAATTTTTTAAATACTTTTGTAGAGCCCTTGTTGAGTTTTATAAAAAATTATAATGGCTCTCTGAAATTTGCTGTTGTTTTTTTTCGGCATATATGTTACTGTGAAAGACCGAAATTGGAGAATGTCGACTCGTGCCAGAAACATTCACCGGAGATTATCAACATTTACCGACCTGAGAAACTGACATTCACCGGAGAATATCGACATTTGCCAGATATCGGTCTTTCACAGTAACATATATACTCCTAAAAAAAGTGTACATATCCCTGATATAGAGCAAAACATATTATAATTCAGGGGTCTCAATTTATACATTTTGATATTTATCTTTTTTGTTCGATTTTTCCCTAATAAAAAATATCAATCTATTCTATAGTAGAATTTTACTGGACAAATAAGTTCTTGATTGTAAATCTTGATTAATTCCATAATTGACTTAAAAACCTCTTGTTTTCATAACGTCCAAATAAACATCCTTTCCCTAAATAAATGTTCAAAGAAGTTAAACATTTTATTATTTAGTATTCCATTAGTGTTAGCTAGTTAGTGTTCACTTTTAATGTTGTGTTGTATTTTTCAAGTTGTTTAATTTAATTTGCAGTTAGAATGTATTTTTAAATTAGATAATTCAGCATTATATATTTGATTCGTAGAATTCCTCTTACATTTTCAGTTGTTTTGATCCAAGAAAGTTCAGTGAGTTGCAATTTTAGTATTGTTTCCTGAAGATGATAATTTATCCGTATATCGCCTTCACAAGTCAATAGTAAATTTTTATTTTGCTTTTGTTTATCATAATAATTCTTCAAAGTATTTTTACCTTTGCATTTTAACCATATTTTAATTACTTGAATAATGCATAGCTATATAAATTGGTGAAAGTTTGTCATACCTTTTGCTTAATACATCTTCGATGGCTTAGCTGTGAAAATAGACAGATTTGTTGAAAATCATTTCTTTTCTGTTTATCATTATTTTCTTAAATGTATTTTTAAGAAATAAAAAATAAAGCAGTGGTTCTAGTAATTAGTTTGTTAGGCAATAGAAAATGACTAAGGGGAACAGAAATAAATCTTTTTCAAACTTGGGAACTAATTATTGTATGTTTTTAAACCAAAGCTTTAGTTTTAGTGATAAGAAATTTCGGTACTTTTTCATTAATTGGACAGCATATTTCATGAAGCCTTAACGCTGGTTTGAATTGAAGAAATCTTGATAAATTTCCTTTAGTAGAACAGCATTTTCATCGAGCAATATATTTGATTGAATTGAAGAAATTTTGGTACTTTTCAATTAGTGGAACAGCATCTCTCATAAAGCATTATTGCTGGTTTGAAATGTACAAATTTTGGCACTTTTTCCATTTACAGAACTGCATTTCTCATCATGCATTAGTACTAGTTTGAATTGAAGAATTTCTGCTACTTTTCTATTAGTAGAATAGCGTTTTCATCACATATTAATAATTAATCTGAATTGTAATGACACATTAAACCTTCCTATATAAAATATTTAATTCATTTTGTAGGTATTGTTTCAAAACTGATATAGGAGAGCTGTCAGAATTCTGAGTTGTCGTTTTTTTCCCCACCATATATGTGAATAGTGTTATTAGAATACCCGGTGGTAAGTGGGTTGAGGCCATTTTTGCACATTGGTAATTGGAGACCATGTTATCAGAATTCTGCATTATAAGAAGGTTGACAGTACACTGTAAAGGAAATGTGAAATAATGAAAGAAATTTATGATTCAATTCGTTTAATGCAAGACATATTCATATATTTTGACAAATGTTCTGCTATTTGAAAAGTGCTTAATTTTATTATGTAGTAGTGAAACTGTACAAAGTAGATTTTTTAACCTTTTCCTTGTGGTGGTACAATTGCTGTACCATTAAATGATTAAAATGATTCCCCTATTTCATTAATCTTTCTCTGCTCTACTCACTTAACTGATCATTTTACTACTCTGTCCTATTCAGTCACTTCTGAATAATGGGGTGGCTTAATTGCTAATGAGAGAAAGCAAGAATAGTAATTTCATAGGTAATCAAGCTAACCTCAAACTTGATCTTCCAATTATATGAAAAGGGGGGGGGGGCATTTTTTGGTTTCTCTATCTAGGGAAAAAATTTGTTCTACAACCAATGCAAAAAAATGGGTGTCCAAATAAGGTCGTTTCAGTAAATTGTTGATCGGAAAATTGAGTCACCCTGCCATAGCATACGGAAAAAACTGAATGACCTTGAGTACCTAAGCCAGAATCCTATTAGCCTTCTCCGGCCATGGCCCGATCCCTCCTGTAGGAGGTACATAATATCACTGGTGGAAGGACTTGAGGCCCACCATTATATCTACCAGGGAAGCGCGAGCCTGCTCACTTATCCAGCTATCTCTCATATCCGTGTGGTGCCCCCTGGTGGGAGAGTAAAATGTGGATGAAAATATTAAATATTTGCCTTTCTTATATAATTCTTTGCTTTTCTGCATCAAATATATAATAGAAGAATGTATTTATTTCATAGGCAAAATAATACAAAATTTGTTTAGCAGTGTTCGCCTATTCAGGAATTAAAACCATAGCTTCATTTCTTTATTACTACTTTTCTTTTATTTAACAAGATGATAATTTTACCAGAAAAAAGATGCACCACTACCATTCCCTTATTCTTTTTTCTGTTAATTATGAAGTTTTTCTGAAATTAGTGAATCTACGTAACCGTCAAATTAAGGCTTGGATGAAATCCCAAACATACTGCTATGGCAAGAATTTTTCTCAACAAAATGGCACATTCTTGGTTCTTTTTTCTAGTTATTCTGACATGTAAATCTATCCACAATATATGGAATGTTACAATTTGGCAGGGGAGTAAAATTATTTGCTAGGTGATTAGGGAAGAGACGGATCAGTTTCTTGAGGGTATGTGTGAAATCCTAATTGTTACAACTGCAATATGAGATTTGGATGCATAGGAAAAAAAGGTATTGGTATGCCTACTGTGCTACCAGTGGAAAAGAGGTTAAAAATATAGCTTTGGAACAGTGGTTTCTAGCCTTTTTTTTTTCACCTATGCTCTTTGATTAGTGTTATTATTTTTGTAATATATCCCAACCATCCCACCACCAATAAATTTTTCTTAATAATCTCAAGTGCTTAAGTTAAACATTTGTAGGATATATTTTTTACTTTACATACCATTTCATTTTTATAACATCATTAGTTCAGTGTGAAGAGAGCATTGAAATAATTTCTCATTAACTTAAAATAATGAGAGTTACCAATTACTGGTTGTAATAATCAAATATTGAAGTATAAGACAATTTCAATGCAGTCCTTGAACTAGTTTTATGAGGCTATTGGGCTCAAACGAAGGCAGATATAATTTCATGTCTGGAGCTGTGTCAAGCTTGTATATAATTTACATATAAAACATATAAATAACACACTCACAAGACAAGAATGCTCTTTCCAAAAGTTCTGTGTTTGTAAAAGTTATTACATATTTTGCTTTAACACTAAGAACTTGGGGAAACAAATTCTAATCCTTTTTTTCTTCTTTTAATCCTTTTTGTTTTCCATTACTAACATTACTTTTGCCTACCCTGGATCCATGATTCACTGCATACCCCTAGGCATATACATACCACAGATTGGGAACCTCTGCTTTAGAAGGATGATATTGCATTTATATCAGAAGTAATACTGTCTGAAAAAAGAATTAGGGAATGAATTACCTCAACTGAAAAAGATTCATTTGAAATTCATGAATGGCTGATTTTTTATGCATCCTGTACAGCTATGAATTGAAAATGCACGAAGCAAGCTTGTTACTGACTGTTTTACCATTATTTATAAACAAGAAAGTGATCTTGCCCAGAGTGCTTTAACTTCCAACTGTATAACATCAAAGAAGTTTGATGTTTTTTTTAGATTCTAGTAATAACTTTTGCTTGATTAATCAAGCAGGTAGAATTTGTCAGACTACTGTCCTCAAAAGAAACATTTGAATCATGAATAATTTATATGGAATTTCTTTTTATGGCTTTTGATTGATAATAGGTTTTTGAGTGATGCTAAACATGTATTTTTATTGTAGGTTGCAATAAAAATAATTGATAAAACTCACTTGGATGAAGATAACTTAAAGAAGATTCTGAGGGAAATACAGATTATGAAAATGTTGCATCATCCACATATAATAGCATTATATCAGGTCAGTATTAGTTTTATGGTTTTAAAATATTCTAAAATTTTTAGTCTGGAACTATAAGTGAGCCATTATGTTTTTAAAAAAATATATTTTATAAACATGTAAACTGCTATATTTGAGTTTGTTGCTTCGAAAGAAGAATTTGATGTGCATATTTAGTGTTAGTGAACCATTGAAAAATAAATTCTAAAACAATGTAAGCTTTCCAACAATTTATTTAATCACAAGTATTTTATATTTCCATTATCCATAATTTATTCTTTTTAGGTTTGATTTATGGTGGTTTTTTTTTGAAATTTTATAATCTTTAAGAGTACAAATTTTGAAATGGATTATGATTTTATCTGTTATTATGTATTGGATTTAATAATTGTTAGAAACAAGTTATATTCCTTATAGCTAAATTGGATTTCTCAT
Source organism: Araneus ventricosus (assembly GCA_013235015.1). Lineage (NCBI taxonomy): Eukaryota > Metazoa > Arthropoda > Arachnida > Araneae > Araneidae > Araneus > Araneus ventricosus. The sequence goes on along the minus strand of BGPR01001000.1, from coordinate 52,575 downwards.
TTAAATATATTATGAAAGATACTCTGTTTTTATTGTGTGGGTGCAAGTGGTACCATTCATTAATGGGAGATGCTTAAAGAAATCCTATAATAATAATTTTAAAAACTCCTTATAATAAATTAAAACCATTATTGTGCTTTATTCTTCTTTGAAACACTATTATTAAGTGAACATGAAAATTATATATGTTTATTTTAGATGGCAGCATTTTATACTTGCAATTAAATTGAATGCATGTAATAACTTAACATGCACGTTGGAAGTTCTCAAGCTTGTTTAGAATTCCATGGAATCTCTTGTGACACAACAAACATTTTTTAGCTGAATAGTTTCAGAATATCAGAAACCAGATCTGTTTGAATTCATTATTCCTGGAAAGTACCTATTTTAAGAAATATGAAAGTATTAACCCAACAATTGGAACATGAAACATAGTAGACCTCTCCATATATTGCTGGGTCAGATTGATCCAGCCTTCCCACTGCCAGGCTTAAACAGAAATCTATATTGCTCATGGGAGCAAAGAAGTTTTTCACAGTAAAAAATTCGTATTAAATGCATAATTTAACATTAGAATTTCCTACTCTTCTGAAGGAATTGTGGGTGGCCAGGGTGTAAATGATTTAAATCAATTGATTTTTTTAAAAAAATCTTTGATTTAAATAATTTTTTCTAAACTCCAGAAATCCTCTTGAAAATCTAAATCCAACTAATGCTGCCTTTTTCGTAGTCAGTACAACCTTTATTTTTGTCCCTAGGGTGTATCCTCACTTGACCATTCTTATCTACTAGAAGTTTTGTGCAAATTTAAGATTTGCTTTCAGCTTGCCAACAATATCTCAGTTCTCATTGTCACAGACAGTGACGTACCTACATAAAATGGCACCCAGAGCAAATATAGAAACTGCGCCCCCCCCCCCTGCGGGGGGGCTTTTGAAATGTGATGCTCATTTTCTTTTCGGAAAATTTATGCCGGGGAGTGCAAAGATTAAAAGTGGAAATAAACTTAACAAATAACATAAAACATTTTTGAGTTGATAGGATTTACACATTACAGATTTTTTAAAAAAAATTTCGTTGAATTTTCACAGAAAATTTGGTGCATTTCAACCTTAATCCCTTAAATGTAGCTTAAATAAAAAATTCAGTTTGTAAGAAACTTTAGATATATTAGAAATTTATAAATAAATGATGCATTCCATTTATCTCGTATTTGAAAAATAATATAAAATGTGCACAAATCTTTTAATCCTTTGAAACAAAAAAAAAACCCCACACATGAATAATAATGGAAAAAATATGTACATTACTTTTTTTCCCCATAGTCAGTATATAAAAACTCTAAACATTGAAGTGAATGTTTTGCTAATACAAATAAAATCATACAGAAAACCTTAGTGACTAATATATTTAATAATATTCACAATATAATTCATCATATAATTTCATATATATTTTAAAATTTATTAATCAAAATTTACAAGTGATAAATTTAATGTTTTATCTAGCATCTTATGACAAAGTTAAAATTCATTATATGTAATTAGGGATATGTTATTGCAGGAAAAAAAATGCAGATTCAAACATGAATTAAAACTATTACTTTATTAATTTATTTATGATGTAAAAAATTGTACTTCCTTATTATTTTAGTAGACAAGAAATAGAATTATAAAAGTGTAATTTTATAAATTTAGATTCATTCATTTTATGCAGTGTAAAACTGAAGTTAACAAAATTGTCATGAGGAATTTCGTATTTTATAATTAAATCATATTAGAAGATTAAAAATGTTTAACTTGATAATAGTTACACCCACACTTAGTTGAAACTATTTAATTTTTAAGAATCTTGGGAATAAGAGCTTAAAAAAATCCTACTTTTATATTAAATACAACCAGTTAATTCCGAAATTCTGCACCCCCTTGCAGTTGTGCCCAGGGCACTTGCCCCACCCTAGTTACTCCACTGGTCACAGATTTATTAAAAATCTTATAAGTAATAAAAAAAAAATTAAGGGAGCCTTTCAGTATAAGAACACAAAGGCCACATCTGCAGGGGTTGAAAGAATGTTTTCAACCTTGGTTTTGTACACAGTAAATTAAGAAATCAATTAGGGGTGGAAAAGACTGCCAAACTGGCATTTCTGTTCAAATCTTTAAATAATATTTGCGTGTGATTAACATTTTTAAAAGGAAGATTGTTTGATGTTCCCTAGATACTGATATCGGTTTTCATAGATAGACATTGTAGTTGTTGACTGAAATTATATATTAGAATACCAAATGTTAGTTTATTTTTGTTTCTCAGTTAGTTTTTAGTCATGAGAAACATTCATCATCCGAGTTGTTTCAAGTCAATCTCATAAAAGAATAATCAATAGTCAGGTGGCAGGAATGAATTTAAGTGTACAGGGTTGTGGGGTAGATTAATAAGATGTTTTTAACCAGATGATCTTTAGTCTTGCCATGGAAAAAATTTATTAACAGATGAACATTCATGATTACATAGCATTTAATGATAATCATGAACAGAAAATAACATCTTGCAAATGATGTCTATTTTCGCTTATGCATTGAAGTTCTGCAGACTGTCTCCGGACATATCGTCACTGATTTTATAGCATTTTGTCACAAAGCTACTCTAACCCTTTCCATATTTTCTTGAGTAGGTACCTTACAGTTTTGTTTTCATTCATGAACCTCTTGAATGAAGATTAACCTAAGAGTGTGTTGGGCGAGGCAACAAATTCGTTTGGGTGGTTTTTTTAAAAATCTTTGACCAATTTCATGCTGAAACACAATAATTAATTCACCATTCCTTATAAAACAATCATAAGCAAAAATATGCTATTCTAACCTCCACAATTGCCTGATGGCAACTGAAATGCTAATGCTAGGAATAGTGGAATGGAATATCCCCACTCATGCACTTGTTCCTCTCTTTTCCAAGGCTTAGCATGCACTTTTTCAATTTTAAGACAGTTCTCTTCATTGTTTTCATTGTAATATGACTGACCTTTTGATCGAATATTTTCTCTACACCATGATAAAACCTTGCAAAGTTTGTATCTAATAAGAAATTCATAAAAAATGAATCTAGAAAGTTTTAATTAGTATGATGTATGAGCTTAGTAGTTATTACTTTATAAGATCATCTCTATTATAGTTCAGTAAATGCTGTAACTGCATCATGACGCTTAAAATCAGTCGTATATATTAAGAACATCGTAGCATTTTCAGTTTAAGTATTGGTTGCACATGACTGTTTTGTATTCTATCGGACAGTATCGTTATTATTTTCATGGGTGATTGTCAGTGGTGTAGTCATAAAATATGCATTGCCAGGACGCTGTAACCTGAGTGAGAAAAACACGCTGTTTTAAAAATGTTTTCATTTTCTCTTATTTAAAAAAAAAAACAGTGCTGGAACGCTGTTTCACTGCATTGTGGCTCCACTACATCCCTGGTGATTGTGTTCTGGATTTATTTGGAATTCAGGAATTTCCAGATTTTTTACTTTCTCAATTCTGGAATCAGGATTTTTCCAGACATTCATTATTTATCTCAAATTTTGTTTTCAAACAAATAATATCATTAAGATGTGATATCAAATATTTTATTCGTACCAAAAACATATTTATCTAGTCTAGTGAGACCAAATGGGGATGTTAGTATGTTGTTGCTTAGGGACATGATCTAGACATAATTTTCAATCTGTACTCTTCTATTAACTATACAACAGCTATCGTCAAGCATTTTGGCTTAAAATTTCACTTTTTTATTAGCATGGCAACCACCAAAATGTGTAAGTGTGTCAAGTAAAGCAACCTTACACCATGAAGTTACCAAGAAATTGCAAGTTTCTTAATGTAAAGTTGCAGTACTTAGTACCTATTTTCGTTGCTGTTGAGCTAACAAAAAAGCTTCTTTCAATGAAATATAAATATTAAAAAACATTAATATGTAATGAAGTTCATGGTTTTTTAGCTATGATGCATTCTGGTTTATTTGTATTTCATGGACTTTTACAAGTGCTTTATGTAGTCTAGAATGATTTTTAGGTTTCTTAAAATTTCATTGTTACTGAAAATCTAGGAAATATAATAGAAATGAATGCTATAAATTAAAAATTATTGATTAATAATAATTCTTCCTATAATAAATAGTCTAATTTTAGGTCTTCCATATGATACTGATAATTGAATATTGAAAATACTTTATTCTGTTTATAAGTAACTATATTCTTACTTTTCTACTTAATTTTTATTTTATGTGGGCTTTTTTCTTAATAGCTATAAAAGGCTAAACTTTTATTAATTAAGGTATAATCAGAAAGTATTAAAAGAAGCAAAAATGCTTTTTTTTTTGTATGGTGTGAAACACTGATATTTAGAAGAATTAATATTATCTAAAAAGAAGACGAAGAAAAAAAAAAAAGACATTGCTTTGTTTAAAATGTTTGCCATATAGAACAAATCCCTAAGGGTGTTTAGGAAAACAAAAATTGCATTGTTCTTTTGGAGTTTGAGATGTTTTGCTAGTAGAATTAAATAAAGAAATAATTCTTGGAAAGTTTTAAATTATTAAGCCATGCACTTTTTTGTGTTTAAGGAAGTTACAGTTAATACTGCTTGAATTTCTTTTTGAAAATCATTGGAGTGATTTAACCTATTTGAATTATATATATTTTCATTTACCAATTCACACTTACTCACAATTCACTTACTAATTTCCAGTTAATTGGAGAATTTTTTCATGGTTTAATATGCTTTGAAAGTTTCATAAAGTGAAAAAGTGGAGCTTTTATTTAATTTTAGGAAATATATAAGAGTAAAAATGAGGAAAGAATTTTCTTCATTGGTAGAATTTAAATGCTTCTATATAAATATTAAAATTATATCTTTGATTGTTTTTTTCCTCACATGTATTTTAATTTATATTTTGTATGTAATTATGTCTAAAAATAGATTTTTAAAATTACTGAAGCTTCAGCCTGCTCTTTTAAGTGCTTCTAAATAATATTATAAATACTAAATGCAAGAAGTGCATTGAATTTGAAATTTGATGCTCTTGGTATCTATTCTATAATAATGAATTGATCCCATGTAGCATGGATTTATTTTTACCATTCTTTGCTTCATAGTAATAGTGAAAGAATTATAGGATTAATTATTTTTTCAGGTGTTTGGTGGAAAAAAATACTGTTCATTAATTAAAAAATATGTACCATATAACATAGATGATTACAGTCTGTAAAAGTTGTAAATGCAAGAATGTATTGTCTAGCAATATTAATATTACGTTAAGTCACTGTCCTTTCTTCCTGTTGATGTGACATGTCTTTTTAGTTTTTTTTAAAGTTCCTAATTTAAACATATTTGAATGCTTTTGTCATTTTGAAAAATATTCATACTTAATTTGGGGCTATATAATGTTTTTAACTCTTCATAGTTGTGCTTCTATTTCCTTGAGTTTTTTATAATTTTTGATGAGACGGAAAGTGGACTAACTCACAATTTATGCTAAACTTATATACAATTACATCACATTTTATAAACATTGAAAGTGAACCGTTTGACAAGTGCTTCTGTTTCATGTAGGGTAGCTGAAACTCATTTGATCTTATATATTTTTTAAAAAATGTCTTCAATTTGAATACGATACCTAGCTCAGTTTAGAGGAAATTTCGTTGATCCATTCTGCTTTTTAGCCCATCATTTTTGCTGTGAATGTTGGTTGAATAATTTTTCTTTTTTGTGTCTATGGTTAATTTTATTTTCTTCTTCATTAGTTTTACTGTGAATTGCTAGCATTTTTCAATTTTTCGTATCTCATATCTTTTTTTGTCTTAAAAGAATCAAATAAGTCTTTTTTTTTAAAGCTTAATTATTTTAGTTTTTTTTAAATATTAATTCTTATTGGAGAATTACATTGTAGTAACTACCTTTTTTTGCATTTTTGTTCTCGTATCTTGCTATTGAATATTTTTACTTTGAATTCAACTTCCTTCAATGTCTCCATTCTTATAAGAGTTTTCTGTTTAATCCAAATAAGCCATGTGCATAATGTACTTTTTGACTTATATTGGTCCATTTTATTGTCTGCAATTAAATATAAATAAAATGTGCATGCATAAATTTAAATTAAAATAAAATTGCATTTGTAAAGTAAAAGCAGCTTGAATGGCTCAAAGGGGTGAAAATGGTGGGGGTGGAAATTTTCATTTCCCCATAATTCCTTTACAATTGAAAATAGAAAGAAAATTCAAATTAGGTGAATTATTATCTTGTCATAACGGACAGTTTTTGCTTTTAAACTTTTTCGATAGCTGCAATTGCTTAGAAGTTATGAGCTGAAAAATGATTTTCCCTCCCCCTTAACTTAAAGTGCCTTTCAACCTATGCATGTTCCCTCTTGTTGGAAAGCTCTCATCATTTGCAGTCTCTTCCACCTGCTTTCATTCTAGCAGCTATAATCCTTATGAAAATAAATTGTGAAATGTTCTTTTCCTTATATCTCCAGATTAAAGGAACCTATCTCTGCCTTCCTGCTTGCCAACTGGGATTTTTTTCTTATGGAGAAACTTTGTATTCATATTAAACAGCATCAGTGCTCCCTAGTGACAATTTTTTTATATTAATTTCACACAACAGAAAAAGCTTAATTTATAGTATTTGCAAAAGAAGATTAAAACCAATGCCAACTACTTAAACATAGGATCATTTTGAAATCTGGGTAAACATTTTTGAACATCTTATGCTTTTCTTTAAATTTGTAGTCAAACAGAGGTATGCTGTATTAATAGTTTGCAAGAAACTTGTCTAATTACTACTTAAAAGTTTTTCATAATAATTTTTTTTCAAAAGATAATATTGTATTGAAACAGAAAATTATCATTGGTTCCATTAATCAATAATTGAATGAATATATTTTATCTTCAGGTAATGGAAACGGAAAGAATGATATATCTAGTGACTGAGTACGCAAGTGGAGGAGAAATTTTTGGTAAGTTAAATTTTTATTTCTAGAAATTTTATTATATGAATGGGCAGAAAATATAAATAATCAATTTGTGAACTAAATCAATTTTTTAGAATTTTTGTTAATATATTCTAATCTCTGAAAGCTTAAGAATACTTTATCCATGAATATTTAAGAAATTATACATGTCACTGCTTTTGAAGTGAACATAAAAAATGGAAAAAGCTATCTCCACCAATAGGAGGTTTAACTGATGTAGACTCTCATAGATAGTTATGAATATGTTAAACAGGATGTTTATCAATCTGGAAGAGACTTTGAATTTTGATTATAAAAGCCAGTTGAAAAAGATAACAAATTTTTCTGTCAACTACTGATATTTTTATTTGAATTCAAAACAGGGTAAAAGTTTCCAGCTTTTTGGAAGTTTTTTTTAAAGAAAATAACTATTCCTAAAAGATAATGAAATGTAAATGAACAAGCATTTTTCTTTGGTTTAGTTGTAGAATTCATATGGATATATTAATGATCAAACTTAAATGGTTGGATTTAGGGATGTAACGAATAGTGATTTGACCGAATATTCGGCCAAATTTCAGGCCGAATACCAAATTTTTAAAAGCATTTACTTTTGATTGTAAATGAAATATTTTCTAAATTTTAAATGAAAAAAATTAAGATGAATTAAAATTGATTTTTTTATTATTTGTATATTTAAAAGATGTTAATACCTTTATGTATATTTGTATTATTTTAAGTACCTTAATTTCAATAATAAGAAATGAGAAACCCATTTCATTTTGGGATTGCTTTAAAGAAATAAGAGTCATCATTGCAGAACATGACAATGACAAATACAGAAGAAAATTAAATGGATAAATTAAAATTAATAGAATTAAATTCTTATTTTGATAAAGAAATTCTAATAGGTAAGATGGAGTGCCTACTTAATTGGTGAAAAAAATGCAAAAAATTTCCAAAGTTTGCAAATGTAGCAAGAAAGTACATTTCAACACCGCAAGCATCATATAGTGACCGTTTATTTTCTGAAGCTGGTAATGTATATGAAACCATATGGAACAGACATTTATAAAAGATATACAACATTATTAAATACACTTATGTACTATGCAACTTAAAATGGATGAATGCTAGATTTTTTATAATAAATGTACCAGAATGTAATTCTGCAATATTCTTTATTAATTATATTTCAAACAACATTTTTTAAAAACGTTTTCTCTTTTACTTATTCTGCCAAATATCTGTTTAGCATTCAGCCAGATTGAATGTACAAGAGAGGGACCAATAGGCCAAATACTGAATATTCATTACATCCCTTGTTGGTATTATATGAGTATGATACCAAATGGAACAGACTTCCTCTTGAAATTGCTGAAAAATTATTGTTGCATAATAATTTCAGGCTTTGCAATGATAAATAATATGTAACTTTATTAAATATACCTTTGCATTATGCAACTTAAAATTGGGTAAATGTTACAAGATTTTTCATAATAAATGCACTGAAATGTAATTCTGCAATGTTCTTTCTTAATTGTGTATTTAACACATTGACTGCCGATCCTGCGCCAACAGTGATGTAGTTGCCAGGAAGCCGATCCTATAGTAAGTTAGTCTGCATATGGGTACAATCTATGCCTGTGTCACAGCATTAACTATCAACATAGCTTCACATGACCGGCGATCAATGTGTTAAAAGCACATATATTCAGCAAAAAGGCCGAATACTGAATATTTGTTGTATCCCTACTTGGATCTTCTTAATCTTTTCCTTACAGATGGTGATGGTGCTATACCAGCAGATTTTTTCCCTCTCTATAGTGACCGGCACAACAGTTGTGTCATTAGAGTTCACTCTCCTTTCATATTTAAATATGTGGGGTCTCTGATTACCCTGTTGATAGTTTTACTTTCCTGTCTCATAGTATCACCATGGGTTATGAATAGATTTACTGCTGGTGAGAGAAAATAATAGATAATCCCATGAGTTGTCGAAGAAAGAGAGAATTTTATCTTTGAATGGCTTGTTTGGAGGGGGGTGGTGACTTTTTGGATTTTTTAAAATCAGAATTTCAATTTTCAAAGGATACTTGAAATTTTGTCTAACCTGTAATCTGCAGATTGAAAAATCATTATATTTAAATGTAAAGTATTCCTTGTTATATTACTAGTTTTTTCTGTTCAATCTTTCAGACAATCAGCTAGTTGTGTGCAAGTTCTAATTTTTTTATTCATAAATTTTGAAAATATTCTGAGACAGCTACGGATAAGTAGCATTGGGAAGATAATTTAGGTACATTTACTGTAATAACTTTTAGAAATGTTCTATAAAAGTATTGCAGAACTTATGTGAAAATCCTTTGATATAAGGTATTTGTGAACAACTTATTCTTGCTTGTTTATCACTAATTTTAAAAAAAAATAAATAGTTTGAATGAATTTTAAAATTATTTAATTTAAAATTTTAAAGATTATTTTTAAATATTTCTGAGAATTTCAGAATTAGTTGGTCAAGGTTAGTTAAGCTAAAGT
>BGPR01001000.1:29671-43026 GCA_013235015.1 Araneus ventricosus | reverse complement strand
TTTTTTTACATTTTCATATTATAGAAATGAAATGTCAAGTGGGCAAAACTATGCAATTTTAACACCATTTGCTTTTTGCATTTAATTGTTGTATTAAGACCACCGAAGCTACTCGTGAGATTTGTGCCGTATATGAAGAAGGAGCAATGCTTTATGTGCCATTTGTTAATTTTTGCATTAAAAAAGAGAGTTTGAACTAATTTCTTCTTCAAATGGACCAGCTGAATATTGTTAAAAATAAATTTTAAATTTAAAACAAATTAAAAAACACTCATGAATTACGACTCAGTCTAATACTTTAGCAAATCTTGAATATGACTCGGTCTAATACTTTAGCAGATCTTAAATGTGACTGTCTAATACATCAGCAAATCTTAAATCTTGAAAAGATCTAATATGGAAATAGCCTAACAGATATAAACTAAAATTAAAATAAAAACACATGTTAATTTTCTGCTACATTGAAATCCTTTATCAACTGTGTGATCTCCCTAAATTACATTTTTTTCCTTTATCATACTTTGCATCTTAAAAATATACATGAGTTTTTTTTTTTTAATTTCTGTGTTTTCTTCTCTTCACTATCTTCAATACAAAAAATTCTTAATACTGTCTTGTAAAGAATATATTTTTTATTGCAATAGATTCCCGCTAATTCAGACTAGATGGAACTGGACCCTTTCCTTATCACCGAGAGTTCGGATTAAACAGAATTTACCTTAAAATGAACGTAATACAAGTTATAGGTGGGCGAAACTATAAAAATTGATGTTTTCTCCATAAATACATATAACTTTTCATACAGCTTAATTTTAGTTTTAATACTATTGTATATGTAGTCCTAAGTTTTTAACCTGCAAACTGAGTAGGATTAACAAAACAAAACATCATTATACATAATTGAAATTCAAAATTTATTGATTGTACAGCGCAAAAAAACCCCACAGTATATTACGGTTAATTAAGAATTTTAAAAAAGAAAGAAACATTAAATTTTGCTCAAGAATATAAAATAAAACTACAGTCTCTGAATTACTCTCACTAAAATAAGTATATCCTGCTTTAAAAAAAAATCCCATTTGGATTAACTAGATGTTGAGATAAGTGGGACTCTACTACACCTAATAACCTGACGTATTCGCATCAAAATAGATGAGTGTTTTTGTTCCAAGGGGGTGTTCTCCCTACTGAAACATTAACCCTTTAACGTTCATTGGTTTTGCACTGAAACCAAACATTGAGCATTTTTTTTACTGAACATGGGCAAAACGTAGCGTAATTTTTTTTTCTTTTCATAACTTAGAGAGCCAGATGTAGAACTTTTTTCAACTTATGTAAAAATTTCAGTTCAATACCGTTCATATTCACGCAGATATTGGCATTGCAAGAGCTAAATTGCTTTCAATCTCTAAGAGAAACAAAATGATGAGGGTTCTTGCACAAATTGATATGTTTTAAAATTAAATCTTCGAAAATAATGTTGAATTTTATGAAAGTTGAATATCATGAATATCACTTATACTTAAAAATCAAATACATAATTTAAATTGCACTTCGATGGTAGCTTATTCAGAGAAAAAAATAGCCTGTTACTCTTCATTGGTTTCACTGTAAAACCACAAATTTTTAAAAAATAAAAAATGCCAATTTTTTTTTTTCCTTTAACATATTTATAATCAGCTACATGTATAATACTCATTTTTGAAATATATTTAGTAATTTTCAAAACAAAACATGTAGTGAACTGTAAAGGGTTAATTCTCTTATTTTGTAATCTCTGCAGATTTTGGATTCAGTAATTATTATGAAATGGACAAGATGCTATCTACATGGTGTGGGAGTCCTCCTTATGCAGCACCTGAACTGTTTGAAGGCAGGCAGTACAATGGACCAAAAGCAGACGTTTGGGTAAGTTGTCTCTTTCCATTGCCTTGGCATTAAGACTTTTCATTAAAACTTTTGCAATTATTAATAATCTCTTCATAGTCCAGTAAATATTTTTATTTAATTTATAGTGTCCTAACTTTCCCTTAAAATTTTTTTAAAAAAAATTGTTAATGAAAAACAAAAACTGTGTTAACCTTTGGTGTTAAAACTTTAAGGAGAAAAAAAAAAAAAAAAAGAATCGCAAAAAATACCCCACCCCTTCTTTTTCATTGATGACTTTCATCTATCTTTTTTTTAAAAAAATTACTGTCATGATTTTAGAAAACAGATATGACTTTTATTGATGAATTGAGAAAAATTTTGATACTTTGAGCCCTCTCCAGTGCTGTATTTTCATTATTCACATTTTAAAGATAAACTCAAATTATTTTAATAAAGACAAAATCAAATGTGTGTAATCTAATCTGTGTAATAATCAAAATCTAATGTGTGTAAATCTAATCTATCTAATTTAATGTGAATTCCACTTACAGAAATTCCTTTTTCTATAGTCGATTTTAGTTTGACAGAAAAAGGCAAATTTCCACATTTTCATTTATACATTTCAGGGTTTTTTTTGTCATTCCATTTCCCCCCTCCCACACACAATCTTTCATTAGTGTTCTATGTGCTTGCTTGTTCTAATTCAGTGGTCGGTGAATGGCATTTGTTGCAAGGAAATCTTTGTTATAGATTTCTAAACTTTTGGAAGAAAGTTAAATTTTTTAATAATATTCATTTATAATTCTATACGATGAAAGTAACTTTTATAATAAACAGTTTACTTTTTTTAAAAAAATTTGCATGTTTGTAGATCCGATCATGTAGTATAATTTTTGTTTTCAGTTTTTTATAATTGCTTCTTATACTATCTACTAAAAGTTTTTAAAAAATTTATAAGTGTGCATATCAATGCTTGTTTATCTTGGAAAGGTAATAAAATGTGCCATTTCTATGTTTTTTTATTTATGCATAAAGAAATAATTCATTGTTTAATACTTTTTTCCCCCTTATATCTCCCTTCAGAGTTTAGGAGTTGTTCTGTATGTACTGGTGTGTGGAGCTCTACCATTTGATGGCAGCACATTACATTCGCTTCGCAACAGGGTATTAGCTGGGAAGTTTAGAATACCATACTTCATGTCTAGTGGTATGTGTTTATAAATGTTCTTGTATAGAATCAGTGTATTTTGGTTGTAGTATAAAACAAACTCTGGATAACTTATATTCAGAAAATTTAGTATTGCATATTTTTTAATTTACGAGGTTAAAATACTCTATGAACAAAAATTCATTTGTGAATAAAATGTTTGTTATATGCAGGGAAAAGTATTACACAAGTATTTACTTATTTTGTTACGCCTCTCTATATTAAAAACCTGTATAAATTATATATTTTTTAATGATTTGTAAAATGCATAAACTGGACTTATTTAGGTTTAAAAGGCAGCTATAGAATATGGATTTAATATAAAAATGTCTAAATTATTTTATTGAAACTTGTACATTTTTTAGATTAATCTAAAAATGTTTATCTATTTATCTAATCTATCTTTACGCAAGTTGTCCCCAAATTAAAAAGACCCCTTATTTTTTGAAAGTTTTTTTTTTTTTTTGGTGTCAACATTTGTCAATTTGTTTTGTTCGTATTTCTTTATAAAATTTTGTAATTTGAATTTATCTTCTTTTATAAATGCATAATTAGATTCATATTTTCACGATTTTTTGTTTTTCCTCTTTCTTTTGAAATAATGCTTTTTGATGTACAGATCTCCTTTGTCTTTTGTTGGGAAATTTCAGGCTGAGAGAAGCTATATGTGGCATAATGCAAGCTTCTTACAAAAAAATTTCCCTAGTATTATTTTGAATCCATTTCCTTAGCCCTTGAAAAAATGGTCTAGAATGGATTTCTTGGTTTTTTTTCTTTCTTTTTTTTTCGATTACCTCTGAGTTTATCTTTGTTTTTTGGCTTTCTTTGTATGATGTTGATTTCCACTGATATTTTCACAATATTTTTTGGACATGATTTATAAAAAAAGGGTTTTTTTTTATAGCATCATGTTTACTTTATAATGAAAACCATTTGAATATCACTTGATACATCCTGTCTGGAAATTTGACATGAAATAAACCAGAAAAAATATTTAGGTATACAAAGCCATGTTAGTGCAGTTTTTGCAAAATCTTGACTGTATTTTTAAGGAGCTAGATACCACAATTTTAAAAGCAATTTTTTCCCCCCTCACTTGTGCTCTACAGTAAAACCCCAATTAACTGAAACCTGGATTATCTGAAATGTCTCTGAAATTGTAAATAAAAAAAACATAACTGTATTGCACAGTAATTTTTGAAAAGGCGTGACTTTTTTGCAATGATATCCCCACTTTTTCTTTTATTCCTCCCCAAGAAAGTCGGTGATTAATTTTAGAATTCTAAAATTATGGGTAAATTATGGTAAATGGGTATTAACAGTATTAATTACGAGATTGTTCACCTTTGCCTGAACTTGCCTGGCGGAGTGTTAACTTTCATAAAGAACATAAGTGTAACCTATAAAGAGAGTTTTGAATAAGTTTTACACTCAAAACATTTCAGAATTAGATACAAAACAGTAAGAGCTGTTCATGTATTTATTAACTGAAAAAATTGTTATGTGAAACGGCCCCCCCCCCCCCTTTTAATTTGGTTAACTGAGGTTGTACTGTACTGTAATGTTATGTTATAATCAGTAACAATTCAAGTGATTGTAGAAAACTATGGCCTTTGGTAACTGAAATAATATATGCTTCTGTGCATCTTACAGCTATAGAAAGCTCCTTGAAATTAAGCATCTTTCATTTTAGATTAAGAATTTCAGTATGCAAAATGCTATTTAAAATTCTGTTCAAATATATCAGTTACTTTTAAATACATTGGTGTCATTCAGAACTTTTTAACTGAATACGATGATGGAACTCATAGTAGCCCCCCCCCCCCCCTTCCATATTGTGAGCTTTGAGCCATTGATTAATTTATTTTGGAGAATGCAATTGTGATTGGTATCTCGCTTGAAAAGTTATAACTGATAGAAATAATTTATTTTTTAAAATTCTCTTTTAGAATGTGAACATCTGATTCGGCATATGCTGATTGTGGATCCTGCAAGGCGACTGACCCTCGACCAGATTATCAAGCACAAATGGATTACTCTGGAGGCAGATGAGGAGTTTGGCCGAGTCCTGAAGAAGCACAGCGTGAGCAGCAAGGTTGAGGAGGAAGAGCCTGTTTGTGAGGTTGTCATCGATTACATGCTACAGCTGCCAGCTTTCAAGAGAGAGGACATTGTTTGTGTATGTTATTTTTGTATTTTATTGTATGCTTTTTGTTGTTGATGTTGGTATTTTTCAACTTTTAGGGCAGAGCAAAGTCAATCCCAGGATTAATGCGCTGAAATAGTTGAATACAATGATAACAGGGTTCCCATGGTTCTTAAAAACTCCTTGAATTTTATTTGCCTTACTCAGGGACTTGGAAAAGTACTTGATTTTTCATTGTATACTTGAAAAGTCCTTGAAAAATAAGCAAAATGTTCATCCATTATTTTTTGGGACAGAAGAGAAAACCAGTTTGTGACTTGGTTTTGTCTTGGAAATTCCACCACCAGAAAAAGGGTATTTAATTTCATAGAATCAGGGAAGGTAACTTAATTAGCTACATGGATAAAATTTGGTACACAGTTTTGCCATTAGAATTATTGACCGTATCAAATTTATTTCAAAAATAAAAATGCAAATAATTAATTTGATTTAAATTTTTCATTTTTATGTCTAAATTATGTAATTTTTTGGTCCTTGAATTTTTTTTTCCTCAATAAGAGTGGGAACCCTGGATAAATCTGGTAGGTCCATTCATGCAGTAAAAGTTCATTAGTAGAGGCATAAATAAGACGGTCAGAGTTCTTTAAATGTTTATTATTAATATATTTCTTCTACTCAAAAACTAAATGCTTTACTTGAAATCAGATTCTCTACTTGAATTAAGTTGGAAACAAAATAATACTGTATATACAAATTTACTTTCATAACAGCATTGCAAAATCGAGAGAATTCAAACTGTGACATTTGGTCACATCTGATACCAACTCATGCTACTTGGGATTGCAGTGGATTTAAATACACACCCTTTTTTTGCATTCTTGCTGTTGTCAACCACAAATAGAAAAACTTTGTGCTGTTAAGAAAGTTGCCACTAAATATCAATGAGATAATTGGGTTCAAATTTTTCTCTCTCACTGAAATTAGAAAATATTCCAATACATATCTAGATCGGCTGAAAGATATATCGGCTCCAAAAATTTTTTGGTTAACTTTCAAAGGATCAAAACAAATATTGTGAAATGCCTAACAGTTTTTTAAGATTTTTTCCTTATATCTTGATTAAAAATTTAATTCACCAAAACTACTTTAAACATTTGTAATAACCACCATGTGTTAATAACGGATTGGTTGTTTCCTGATCTGGCTAGATAACATTAGCATAGCATTTGGCAGTCTTTTAGGATAAAAGGGATGGATTCTAGATAGAAATTTATATTATTATTAATATGATGATAATATTAATTTCATTAAAATAAGAAAAACAATTGCTCATAAATTTCTTTAATTAGTTTTAAGCAGTACTAGCAAAGAGCTTACTTGAAAAAGTTTCTGTGTGTTCGGTTTGCACTAGTCATTTTCAATTTAAGGCACAATTTTAAATTGCTATCAGTAATATAGCCCTAAAGTGACATTTAAGGAAATTCATGTTAGGAAATGATTTACTAAATAAACATGTAGGCTTGTGAACTGAATATTTGTATTGGTAAGAGACCTGACAATGCTTTTAGCAAGACCTGCTGGAACTGTCTTTAGAATATTAAATTTTTTTAGATCTATAAATCAAATGAAGCCACCATTGTGTAAATATCTTTTAAAAATTTTATAAAAATCAATCTGCAACTTTTTAGCTTTGTTTCAGAAGCATGTGTATTTACCTAAAGATCCCCAGTTTGACAGCCTTTGGCCTCAGTTTTCCAGCAGCAAAGCATTAAAATATTGTCTAACAAACTGTGCTGATTTTCATAATAGAATGAAACTTACTTTTCAGCTCTCATTTTTTATTGTAATAATAACTCTTGCTGTGCACCTGTTTTTCTCCAATGAATGCTCGATTTGATTTGTATTGTGTCAAACAATTTCTTTATTTTGCATTAGAAGGATCAACTATTGTGTTTATTATTGATTCTAATTTTATAAAGTTTGGTAGTGTAAGAAAATGGAGAACCAGGCTACAACATTATTTTTAAACAAATAGATTGATGGATTTTCCAACCCCACCACTTTTTTTTTTTCTGGGAAAATTGTTGAATAGCATCCATGTTTTTTTTTTTTTTTTTTTTTTTAATTCCTCTGTCATATGTGATATTGTCTGTGTTATTTTGTATGTCTGAACCTGGTCTATTTTACAGTCTGTGAAAGAAAACAAGTTTGACCAGTACAGTGCTATGTACCATTTGCTATTAGAGAAAATCAAGACCCACCAACGAATGTCCTTGATACCACAAAATTTACCAGTGGCCTCGCAGCCCCAAAGAAAGGCAAGCATCACAACTGGTGTTGGTGAGTTGGACTTTTACTATTTACCTCATGAATGAATCATTGCAAATTTAATCAGTGGAGAATTTTGTTTTGCGAAATAAATTCATTCATTATGTAGTTTCTTTGTTTTGTTAGATAAAATTTGAATAGAAATATCCTTTTTGGCATTTTGTGTTTAGGAACAATTTTTTCTATTTTTTTTAAATAAATTTATAATTATTATGCATTGATTTCTATATTTTATACTGAGATTGTAGTAATATCCTTTATAACAAAGTGTGAAAAATATAATTTATATAAAACTTTTGGCATTATTGCTATTCAATAATGCTGACAATGTCATTAAACTCAGTAAAAAGAAAAATTGTGAATATTATTTTTTTAACAAGTGTAAATGCATCTATTAAATAATGATCATATGGAGATTATATGTATCCCTTCATTAACTTTTGTTATTCATGTTTTAAAATAATTTTCTAATTTCTGTTCTTGAAAATTGCAGTTGAAAAATCACCTCCTACTGAATCTACAACTGAAAGTGAACAACCTGCTATACCTAAGCCCATGTTTAGTCCTATTCCAATTGTACAGCTGGTTAATGAAAATCTAGAAAAGGTATTTTTGTTAATTAGTTCTGTAAAAAAAATTCTGAACATTTTATTAATATTATATTAACATTCTAAACAAATGAATTGTAAGCATTTTTAATTTATTTTTAACTACATTCTATAATTAAAAGTTTAAAATATTCGCTATACTTATCATTATATAACTGATTATATTACTTTCTTTTTTATAATTTTAGTGAACATTATTCAAAACAATATAAGGAATAAAAGCATACATTTTATTTGTCTCGGACAATTATTTACATTGAAATTTTTGATTTTGTGTTTTCTGAAAAAATTAGTTGCCTCTCTAGAATGCAGAAAATATTTCACTGAACCTTTTTTTTTCAGTGATGCATGAAAATTAGTCAAAATACAGCAAAGAATTTTTTAAAAATAAATTTAGAAATTCATTTTATGTCTTATAGAAAACTAATCAATAAAGTAAATGCCACCAAATCTTTTTGTCTTTTAATATGACATGCACTATGCCAACTAGCAAGTTTGTTTGTTTCCATTATTTCATAAATAATTTTCCGAGTCTTGGCTTGGATTTCTTATTTTGGAATGTGTTTTTCTGTGAAAAGAGACCAAGTAGGACCATTTTAAAGTCTTCATGTTACCCTTAGAGCTTTTAGAAATTTTGTTGAAAATTATTGGAGACAAATATAGGCTTTTTCTTTTAATTTGATTGGTGAAAATTTATGAGTAACATGTACATTTTTTATAAATTTCAGACTTTTGATTATTTTAACTAAAATCTTTGCTGCAGTAGAACCTTGTTGATCCAAGTTGATGGTGACTGTAATCACTTCGGATAATTGAAAACTCAATTAATAAAGACTAAATTTTAAATCGTGATTTCTGGGGAAAACAGGGTTTTCCAAAATTTTCATTTGAAATTATAAAAGTAAATCTACAATACTACCATTTGTTAACATTTTAACAAACTTTTATTAGTTATGAATTTTTTTGAATTATTGATTAGTTTAAATGAGAGGATTTGTTAGCGTTATTGACATTCACTTTCTCCTATGCATTTTCGCAATGATTCTTTAAGGGTACTATCAAAAGAATATTTTCCTCCGCTGAATAATGCAGAACTTTCTTTCATGAAAATGCTCACATCACTATTGAGGTGCTTAAGAATGGAACTGTCCCTCCCCCCTTTGTAATTAACTTCCTGAGTTATGAAAGTTCACCTTCTAATAACAGTCTTTGCATCATGAAAATTGGTTCTAATCCCAACTTTGACTCCCTTTTCCAAAAAAATTCCTTGCCTTTATTAAAATATGGGAAAAAAAAAAAAATTCAATTTTCTGATCAAGGTCTCTGCTAACCGGCTTGGTTAGTAGCCCTGATAGTAAAGGTTCTATTGTAATTAAATATTATTAATTTCTTTTTAATTAACTGACAGCTTTGAAATGAATTAGGTTTGAATGCAAAATAGTTTTAAAATAAGACCAAACAAATTTTTGTGAAGTCTTGTTACTTTTTTCCTTCTATTTTGGCATATACCCTGAAATGTTTAAAATTTTTTTTATTATATCTTTCTAGTTTGGTGATGTGGAGCTAGAGTCGGATGAAGAGGAACGCCACACAGAAAGTACCCAGTCACAGTACCATGTGGTGCGCAGGCATACTGTGGGACCAGACAATGCTGATGCTCCTGAAGCCGGAGCAGTGGGTGGGGACTTATTCCTGACGAGGGGTGGAGCCCACTATGGTCCCACCCTCCATCCGGCCCAGGCCCTGCCCCTCAGTGCACTTCCTCATACCAACTTGCCCCAAAACCTTCCCCTTGTTCAGAACCAGCCACCACAGGTGTTCTGCGTAAAAGACCAGCACTTGCTCAAACCACCTCAAGTGCTTGGTGCTGGTGAGTTTATAAAGAATTCTTGTTTTCATTTGATATTATATATTGTTGCTGTTACATTAACTTGTTCTGTGTGAAAAAACACCCACACACAGTAAAACATACAAAATTTTGATGAACAGCTGGAACCTCCAGATGAAACGTACAAAATTGTGATGTAGTAGCAGGAACCTCTAGAGACATGGTATTTTATGGCATAACATACATCAGCTTGAGAGCAGATGTAGCTTACCTACTAGTGTTTTAAATCCATAAAATATTTTTGCAAATTTGTCACAATGACATTTTCCTATAACAATGGCAATATGTGACTCAATTTATACAGTTTGGTAACCTATCTGTTTGATAATAATGGAAATATTTCCTCAAACTTTTCAAATGTGTTAGATATTTTTGGTAGTGTTTTCTTGTATTATTAATTCTGGCTCGGTTTTTTCCCCCTCAGTTTTGCAATCCTAAATAAAATTTATCTCTGTTTTCTTTAACTTTATTCTTAGTCTTCTTGTTTTATCAAATTAGTATTATTACTTAATGCATTTTGTACTTTAACTGTTTAAGATAATGCAAATCATATTGGCTTAAGTTTATTTGCATGAAATTGTACTTTTTTAATTATGAGCCATTTTCATAAAAAAAAGAGAAGAAAATCATTAAATTAGCCGAATTTTAAAGCAAGCCTTTATTTTTTGAATGTATCAAATTGTGTTGAAACTTTTTTGCATGTTTGACACTCTGTTTAAATCTCAACTGATGAAATATAATAAAAAGAGTATAACTGCCTTGCTAATAATATGTTGTTGCCTATTAAGTAATTTTAAGAATTTTATGAATTAGCCATTATATTTTTTTCTTAAATTGAAACATTTATCTAAAATATTTTATCAGATATTGTGAAATTTATAACAGAGAATGGATGATCAAGACTGTTTTCAAATTATGTTTGCCTTTAATCACAATATAAAAATTATTTAGCTAAGCTCAAGTTTTAAAATATTGTTTTTCTGCAAGAGATTTTAGAGGACAAGTTGTTTTTACGGCATAACATTCATTATAAGTGATTTTGTTTTTGGAAAATTAAGTAACACTTTAGGATATATCAAATTATCTATATTCATAATTGTTTGAATTATGTTTGCTAATATTACAGTTATTCTTTGATAAATATTTCAAGTTTTTTTCCTATACAGTGATCATTTTGATTAATCTGTATAATAAATGCAATGAAATCTACAAAAAATAAAAACTTTTTTTCTCCATTCATTTCAGTTGGAGGTTTGGGAAGACGTGCATCTGATGGTGGTGCCAATGTTAAAAACTACTATCAGCGTCAAATACCTGGCCAACAAGGACAGTCCCCCAATAAAGAAAGACCTTCTACTGTAAGTGCAACCTTTAAGGATTGAGAATATTTCATTTTATGATTACATATTTTTTTTTCAAAAATTGTATCATGTTTGTTAGGTTTTAAAATATTACTTGATTTTAATTTATCCAATAGCACTTTTAAAAGACTTGTATTTTACTAAGACAATAATTGTATTGCATGGGTTATCGTACATCTAACAGTGCTTTAAATTTTGGAACATTTTCATTTTTGCCTTTTTTAAAATTAATTTTGAATAATTTAATAACTGATTAATGAAATTATTTATCTACTTCATCTTTGATTTCTTGAAGAAAAGCCTTTTGGTAAAGAAGTTTTAATTCAACAATTA
The DNA here is from genome assembly GCA_013235015.1 of Araneus ventricosus. Classification (NCBI taxonomy): domain Eukaryota; kingdom Metazoa; phylum Arthropoda; class Arachnida; order Araneae; family Araneidae; genus Araneus; species Araneus ventricosus. Next base: position 31,286 of record BGPR01001000.1, on the reverse strand, counting down.
AAGTTTTCTAATTTAAAGATTAAATACAAAATTAAATCTTTAAGTTATTTTTCTACATTCCTTAGACTCATTATTTCATTTATAGAGATTTACAAAACTTACGTTGGAAAAAAAAAGAATTAAAAATAGTGTGCTGTTTTGTAAATACATTAAAAAAATATAGTGGATTTCTTATTTCAATAATAAAATGCTTTATACCTTGAAGAGTTAGAGATAATTTTGTTTTTTGTTCTAGATGTCTCCCAACAGCACTTTACCTCAAGGTCTCCAAGCTTTGGCTTTACAAGAAGATGAGAGCCAAGAACAGGAAGAGCAGCAAATGGCTCAATCAACTGTTCAAGGGTATGTGGCTTTATCTCTACAATAAGCTAAATGCATGAAGGGAAATTGATTTATTGGAAGAAAAATAAATTATGTACTGATTAATGTAATGTTGCCCAGTAAATGATTTATTGCAATGTTCAGGCTTGATATATAATGGTACTCCAGAATTTGCCATTGCCAAATACTGGTTCACTTTTTTTTTTTTTTTGCGTGACAGTTTTGATAAAAAGATATATCAAATCAGATATTTAAAAAGGTTTTTCTCCCCTTTCTCATGCAATTTCTTTCAGTTTAGAGAACTTTTCATTATAATTAATTATTTATTTGTGATTTCATGTGCAAGATTGGTTATCATCATAAAAATGTGCATGTTTACAAAATATATTTTTTAAATTAATTTCTTTATAAAAGTATATGCATTCGATAAGTTTTAAAATCTATTTTTAGATGATAATTTCTTGTGTTTAAATTTTGCTGTTTGTGTCTGCTATTAGCCATCATTTTTTTTTTTTTTTTTAAAGTTTTTCTGACCACTTATCTGTCCTGAGTCATTGTAGTTCTTCCAATAAAAATCAGTTATAGGTATCAAGGCACTTGTATATAGGCAATTATGAACAAAAAGAGTTAGTACAATGTTCTTTGAGAAATTCTGCTAGCTTGAAAACTATTCGGTTTCAAAGAAAATTTATTAAAAAATCTATAAAAACACTTCAGTCTTTTACTTTAATCTGTATAAAGCAGAATAAATTATAAAAGTATGCAAGTGCTTAATGGTTGTTATGTATTATTTCAAATTGCAGATTTTATATGGTCTTTTGCAGTCTTGTATTGAATCTATTTCACCATTCTTAATGTTGCTTTACTTAGATAGATTTTGATAGTTATTTAAACTATAAAACTGCCAAAAGTCAAGAGATTGATGTATAGGAATTAAATCGGTCAACAGCTGTACTTTTCAACCCCCTGAAGCATTAAATAGAGCCTTTGAACTTGCATAAGAATAATTTTGTATTCATTAACTTTCTGGAGCATCAAAGTTACCCTGCTTCTAATTGGTTCTCTTAACCCGAAAGAACTCGCGCCTCCTTAGCGAACGCTAAGACACGCAGGGGTCATAGAATGACCCCAAACTGAAATTCAACCCTGCGCTGTTAACATCACTATATTTTTAGATGGAAAAATAATGTTTTTGACTTTCAGTCATTAAGAATAAAGTATTTAACCTGTTCAGGACCGTCATCACATATATGCGATCTCTCTTTCCGTTCGCTCTGGCCCGTCATCACATATA
>BGPR01001000.1:1851-29661 GCA_013235015.1 Araneus ventricosus | reverse complement strand
CGATCTCTCTTTCCGTTCGCTCTGGCCCGTCATCACATATATGCGATTTCAACTTGGAACGTTTTATTTGAATTTTTAAACGGCGCTAGATGGCGGTAAAGTCCGTTACAATTTTCGAATAATATTTCACGGAGTGTTGACCTTCAGTATGCACTTTCGGTTCCGGATTTTTTTTGTTGGATGAGGGCTATTTGATTATGTAAACAACTGCGCGTGTTAGGATTGCGCATTTAAGGATTGCGCAATTAAAGCGTTATGATTAAGCAATTAAAGAGCTATGATTTATTTTGCGGTGGATTTTTTTTATATTTTGATGGCACGATGAAAGGATGGAATGTTTATTGGTTAGGGGTTGGAGTAGAAATTATCGTTTGCAGTTTGGAGTTCGCGAGACAGTCTTTTGTATTTTTGGGGTAAATTATATTTTAGTTCAGTTGTTTTTTTAAATATCATGAAAATTTTATTACATTATATTCGGATATACTATCAATGATAATAAATTGTAAATTTCAGCGTATTTACTTGCAGTAATAATTTTATATGAATTTTTTAATAAAATTAGGCTTAACGGGAAAAATCGCCCGGTCTCGTGCGTACGCATCCTTCCGGAGCTCGCGGGCTTGGGGAAGCGCTTCTTTCTCCTTTCGCTGGTCCTGAACGGGTTAACACAAATCAAATCTCCATTATTATCCACTAATAAAGCACGGATTTCTAGAGGGTTCGTTTTTCGTGCATCGCTTTCACGTGAAAAGTTTGGTGCGCATTTCTCGATAAATATATTTGTTCGCGCTACAATTAACTGTATCCTGTTATCGTTGATGAATAACTCCCAACTCTTCTTAGGGCTTGTCACATCTTTCGTTGGTCACTGGTCCAGGTAAGCGTGACACAATATTATGACAACAAATATTCTGTTTAAATTTTGTTTTCCTCTACTGTGCACCATCTTTTGATGAAAACCATTCCAAGTTATTAACATCTTCATTTCCAAAATATCTGTCCTCTTCCGATTCGGTATCCTGTTTGCTGAAACTTTCATGATCTGAAAAAATATCATCTAAATCATCCTCAGGTAAATGTCTTCATTGCCAATTCTGGATCTTCATCAGTTTCAACTTCAGCAAAAAGTTTACTTAAACACTCCATTTCTTTTTTGTATGGAGTCGGCATTGTGAGAAACGGGTAAATACTTCAATTCGGCAAGAAAGACATCGAGCTGACCGTATCAGCTATGTGAAATAACTGGTTTGTGTAACAAATGGAAAGATGCTCAGGGTCATTCAACAACCCCCAGTAACTGACCAAACGTGTATTAGGGAAGAAAAATTCCGGAAATACTTTCTAATTACTCAGAAAAGGCAGAGGGGGTGACTAACTCAGCTATTGATAAGAAAGGAATGAACAGGTGGCTAGTTTTCTAGGAATATGAGTTTTCTGAGGGTTTTGGGGTCATAAAATGAACCCCGCGTGTCCTTTCGGGTCAAAGTCCAGGCATTATGTTGGATTAATTTTGTTATTTTTCCATTGTTATGACAAGGGAATGAAAATGCCTCGCCTTTCTTCCAGCTACTCTGTTTGGGAGCAACCTCAGAACTTCCGTATTGGAATCAGTCCACCTGAAGAGGTGCAGAAGAAGATGCCTCCCATGAAACAAAGGAGGACGGGACTTCTCACAGTCCTTGAGAAGCAACCAGGTGAATACTTTGTCCTTTCTAGGCTTTACCTTCATTTCTCTTTTAAGTAATGCAGATGGTATTCAGATGTACAAGGGCTCCTATTTTCATGTTCAACTGTCATTTAGAAGTTAAATAGTCATTGACAACATTTTGAGAAAGTAAATTTTGACTATGAAAAAATAATGAATTTGAGAAAATATTTTATAAAAATGTTTTAATTTTTCTGCACTGAAACAATTGTTGAATTCTTATTTCTAATTCATTCATAAATTACTGTTTTTTTTAATCAAAATATTATTGTTATCAATATTAGATGGGTTAGTGATTTTTTTATTGTTGCAAGTAGTATTTTGATGAATGCAAGTAGTGTTGTAATAGAATTTTTTTTCTATTTATAAATCATAAATTTATCCTCTAATAAATAATTTTGATTTGGACCTTCAATGTTGTTCATTATTTGTAGTTCAACATTGAAGTTAGTATCATAGGTCCTAAGTTGTTAATGAGCTCATAAAATCATTAATATTTTTGTTTTCTCAACTATCTAATTATATGACAATTTCTATTTTGGGAATGCGTTGTTTTTTTAATTTAATTGAGAACCTAAAGGACACTTGGATTCTACCTAATTTTTGTATTGAATTTTAATACCGGTGAATGATTTTGTTTTAGTTTATAAGTTCAAAATTGCAACAATTCGATGCACTACAACGTACAGGTAAACCAGTTAAAGGGTTAAAATGATTAATTATATACTCCATCACTATATTTGTAGTTTTTCTTGTTTCTATAAATAAATGAATTCTGCTGTAATCAGTGACGATTCAAAGTTGACAAAATGTAGAATGCTGTGAATGGCTGAATCACCAATGAGTGGTGTAACACATATTTCTACATCTACGTAAGACTCTACAAACACTCCATGAAACTAAATAACTTTCATTTTAATTGTACAATTTTTTTAGACAGAGAATTTTGATTTTAGTGTTCAAAATTAAATTCTGTTCAAGCATATCATTTACTTATAAACACAAAACAATATTCTGAACTATTTAACCAAGTGTAATGATTGATACATAGCTTAACTTTCCCTGTTCTGTCAACTTGAGTTGTTATTGATTGTAATTAGAAAGGAATTGTTCTACAAAACGATTCATTTATATCTCTAGTTAAATATCGATACTGCCAACAACTTCAGTTATTTTTGTCTTCTGCTGAGTACAATGCTCTTAATTCTCCTAATGGTGGTAAGTGTTTTATGTTAATGGTGATAGCATGTGGTGGTGGTTGCTTATTGCTTGTGGTGGTGGATTGCTTCATTATATACATGGTACTGGTATGTTTTATACAGTTGAAATTCTATATCTTAAGCTTGAACTTTCATGGAAAAAATTTGATATAGAGAAATGTATATTGCAAATTTTTTATCATTTTCTTACACAAATCAATTATGCATAGTTCATTTTTTGGGGTTACAGAAGATTTGGAAAATTAAACTGTCAAATAAATCATTTAAAAATGTTGAAATATGTATGTAATTTGCAAATTTGCTTAAATGTTGTTAAAAAAGTGAAAGTTCGTATCCAAAATTGGGGGGGGGGGGATAATTATTTTCATTTTGGGACATATTTTTCATCTTGCTTTCTACATCTTTTATTAAGTTTAATACCTATTTCCTGCTTAAGGATTTCTATATAGGGGCCATATTCATTACAATAAATCTAAAGTTAAAATGAATTTAATGTAAAAATCACACTCCAAGGTAGGTAAGGGATTCATAGAACAGAAGCTAAGAACACTTTGATCATCACACCATCTCACTGTCAAGAAGCCTTCTGGTCTTAATTTTTATTGCAATGAGAATGGGTGAAATAGTTTTAATTTAATTTACATTCCTTTTTGTGAACGAATTATGTGGGTGTTTTTCGACTGTACTAGGTAGAAAAATGTTATTCAATACATAAAAATTTCATTTGATTTATAGAAACTGTTTTCATAATAAAAATCCAAAGTTTAAAGTTTGATATATCGATATTTTTGATATATGTGGTGGTGGTGATTATCCATATTTATTTGTTTTAAAGGTAAGATATCTAATGGTGAATTGTACGATTTCAGGCCGAGAGAGTTTACGAGATGGAGCGTCCCATCAGTCGACCTCTGGGCGTTACTCCCCTGTAAGACGAGCTAGTGATGGCTGCTCTCCCGTTTCCTATTACCGCAATCAGCTAGACAGGATCTATTACCAAACTCTCACTGGCCCTCAAACTAGTCCAGACAGTTTCAAGGCTGTTTTGCAGGAGTATCAGCAGTTGCAGGTAATCCAGTAATACATATGAAAAAAAGTTTGAAAATTGACTTTTAATCCTTCCTGATTCATTACTAATGGTGAACAAAATACTTCAGGAAAAAATCTGATATTTTGATTAACAATGTCAGGGATGAGATTCTTCTGCTTTTTTGTTATTTTGGAGAAATTTCGCTTTTTTTCTCAAAATTCCGGGGCTTTTTTTTCCACATTTCCGGTTTTTTTTCCACCCCAAAAAATTTGCTTTTTCTTCCACATAAATTCATTTTACACAAAGAAATGAAACCTTCCTATCTTCCGTTTTTGAAATTATAATTTATAAAGAGCTTACTTTACACAAAAGCACTAAGTGTGTAAAGAGCACTTTACACAATTGCATGAAGCGAAAGAAATTATTTCTCCTTATTTTTATTTATTTTTTTAGCTAACTTTTATCAAAAGGCTATTAAATATAATTCTTTTCAGACTTCTGTTGGGTGAATGTTGCATCTCAGTGATGTACAGGTCATAAATATGTTTTAATGTCTAATTTTGTATTTTCTGATACCCTGATGATGTGTTACACTTGTTTGTCAACTTTTAATGTGAATGATTTAATAATAATTTGATATTCTTTTTCTTATTTATATATACTGAATTATAAATAATTAAGTTGTTAATTATTATAGTGTAATATTTTCATCATGTTGCATGTTATTTCTTAAAACATCTTTCGCGTATAAATTATGGTACAAATTTTTTGCTCGCGAATGATTTCAGTCTTTTTGCTTTTTTGCCAATCTCATCCGTGCAATGTTCTTGCAATGGCAATTCTACTTCCTACTTTCTTTGGATTGCATTCCTATTGGATATTTATTGCTTATCATAGGTTGAGATCTCAAAGCCACTAGTAGAATAAAATTTTAACCTTTTTCACTTGGAAAGTAATAAGATGAATGATTATACATGTCGGAGTGTAAGTTTTCATTTTGGTCCTCAAGAAGCTGAAAAATATAGTTAATTTTTTTATATTATAAATTAATCTGAGAGTTTGTGCTGTTATATGGTTTTTACAATACTCTTTATCTAACAAGAATATGAAAATGATTCATCATTCCAATTGGCGAGTCAGACTCCACATGCAAGTGCAAAAGGTTAGATAAAAAATGAAGCCATGTCTGTAAAATTATGACTATATAATGAACAATTATAATTATCATATATGAATATAGTCTATATGATAATTATAATTGTTTGAAGTCAGTTATGAATAGTTCAGGGTGTCTGAGAATTACTATTTATATTTGGATTTTAGTCATTTCTGCTTTTAAATTTTAGTGTCACTTAAATATTGATGAAAAATAATAGAAAAGGTAGGTTTTTTTTTTTTTTTTGAAAAGGTATTCTTTAGTGTGATGGAATTGATATGCAGGATGTCCCAAAAAAGTAGAACAAGCATTTATTTCCTTAAATAGTGCACCTAGACATCCAATTACAAAGTTTCATCAAATAAGGTAGGAATTTGTATGAAAACACTTTGGCTTCTGTGGAAGTTGAAAATAAAAAGTTAAGAAAATTAAATATTATATGTTCCCCATAGAACAAAAGTGTCAAGTAGTAAAATAGATTAATTTTTAAATTAAAAGGGGCTGCTCACAAATTTATATGGATATGTTCTTTGCAGAAATGCAAATTTATTTCACATAGAAAAACTGTGAATTGCAAATATTTGTCTAGTTGTGCATCGTCCAATCATCATGGATTGCAAGAATTTGCCAATGGCACATACTGTTACTCAGTTTCATTGGCAGATAGTTGCACCTATCGACTTGATAAAAAATAGGACAACTTGAGAAAATGAAAATTTAAGGATAACAGGAAAATAGCCTAATATTGAATCAGAATACTGAATTATTTGCTCTTCGCATTGTGCATATTATTAAGCTTTACCTAAAAGCAGTGATGACTTGTCCTTTAGGTCTGCAGAGTTGCAGAACTCACTAAAATTATGTAAAAAATTCTTATTTTCGTTTTTATTCTTATTTGCTTACTTTTCCATTCTGAGAGTTCGATTACCAACACAAAAAGATAAAAATGAGAAAAGAGGACTGAAAATGAATGTAAAAGTAATACAGACATAGGATGGAACTTCACACTAAATAGTTTTGGAAAGAAGCAAAATTCGCTCATTGCATACAACTAAGTGACACAATGAGCAAAGGCAAATGGCTGTCCTTTTTGTCTTCGAACTTAGACAGAACTGGATTTTCAGATGTTCCTGTTTGGCTCTAAGCCAACTAATCTTCTTCCCCCTCCCCTTCAATTTCACCCAAGGTTCGCCTTTGAGCTCTTGATTTGTTTTTCTTCGATTTCTCTTCCATTATCTGTTTTTAGGTTTGTGATTCACTTTCATGTTGCCTCAACAGGAACTTGGCTGGTTACTACATAAAGTGTACTGTTGTTAGAAGTCACTTACCGGAAAAAAAAAGGATTGTAATTTTCTAAAAATAGAATTCAGATTATTTCAACTACAAGAGTATGGACTATTTGAGAGGATAAAGCTATTTTTGAAAAATTGAATTTCAATTGTATTCTAGTAATGTTTTTATAGCACTTCTTGTTTCTGAGCAGATGAGGTGTCACTGCTGATATATCTCAGTGGATGTTTTTTGAAGATTCACAAAATTAACTATTTTTGTAAATATGGGAAAGGTGGTCTAAGTCAATAAATTTGTTTTCTTGTATCTCTGTAAGTTTTGTAGGTATAAGCTTGGAACTTTGTATATGGACAGATGAATGAAAGAAAAAAAAGAAATTAACTGACATTTTTGCACTACAGGGTTTTGTAACTTTTTATTATCGATCCCCTTAGAAGTCAAAATATTTTCATGCAAATTCATGCCTTATTTGATGAAACTTTGTGACTGGAAGTATATGTCTAGGATCAATATTTAAGGAAATAAACACGTTCCACTTTTTTGGGACATCTTGTATACTGATTTAGTTCCAGTTAATTGAATGCTGTGCTCGATTGCTAAATTTTAGTTTTGGTGTTATTAATTTTTAAGGTTTTTTTTGTTTCAGTATCTATTTTTATGTAATATTGTCATTTCTTAAAAACTTGAAATTTTTATGAAGTTTATATTTATCTGCTTTTCACACTCTTTATAATCTTTTTTCTTAGTTTAGTTGCTTTTTGCATCAAAAGATTGGCACATCATATTTATATGTTATCTTTGCTATTGATGTAACTTCAAATGTTATTAAAATAATTGTGCAGTGTTGTATTGTTAATTATTTTAAGATGACATAAGAGACACCTATTTTCCTTTGGCAAGATGCAGTAAATGGTGTAATTAAAAATCGGTTTTATTTGTTTGGTAATATTTTATCTTTTTCATTACAGCAAATGCATTCTCCTGCTGTGGATTCACGTGTATCTGCTGAAATGCAACGCCAACACTGTCTCCACATTCAACAAATGGCTCAGTTGCAGCCATCTGGCTACTTAACCTCCATTTCCTCACCTCCTTCTATTGCTGGTTCTCCCATTCACCAGCCGCAAACCAGTGTGGGAGGTTCTCCTTCTGCTCTGTCCCAGCACCTTCAGAAACTCCACCTCCAGCACCAGGGTGGTCCAATGAGCTTCTCCGGTCTCGAATGTCCACTTCAAGCATTCCAAAGAATACAGGCCATGTCTACGCCACACCACAGTGCCCCATACCCATCTGATACCTCTCCAACCCGTTTGCCTCTCGGTAGTACCTCTCCCAAACAGCCTTACCCAGATTCCCCAACTCACCTGTATTCTTGTCCAACCAGTTACCCTGGACAGAAAAGTGGCAGCAGCCCACCTCCTGTGAGCTACCAGAACCTGGACATGATTCAGGAGGACATTACAGAACATATAATCCCTGGAGGAAGTGACACCATGCTGACTGTAGTCACTTCAGAGGAGAGTCCCCGAACATCCCCAACCTGCCAGCAGATGGGGTTTCCTCAAATCAGTATTACGGATGAGACCGGTCTTGTCACCGTGTCGTCCTCTTCCCTGACAGGACAGACGATTCACCATGACATTGTCTCCCGTAAGCAACCCCTTCAGCGGCAGAAGAGCGATGTGGTTCAGATGGCCGTCCCAAAACGGTACCAACTATCCTCTAATATTGAAGAGCACATTGTACGTGGGGGAAGGCGGGCCTTCGTTCGGCAGAGCAGCCGCGAGGCGGAGGACCGGGATATTGCCACTGAGTTTGCCATGTGTGGCAGTTCCAAGTCCCTGCTGAGATGGGCCACCAAACAGTCGATCCGACAATCGTATGTTCATGCCAAGCACTTGCGGCAGACTTTCCCGCCAATTGGGCATATTTCCACTTCCTCGCTGGGCAAGAAACTGGGCCGCCAGTCATTGGGCCAGCACATCTCCACAAGCGACCCAACCCCCAACCCATGGGCTGGAAAGCCCTCTAACTGGTGGAGCAAGAAGTCTGTTTTGAGAGAACACCAGCTGCATAAGACGCCTAGTGGCAGTGTGCATGTACCCCTTCCACAAACTGAGACGGACATTCTTCAAGAGATCCAATTGCAGCTGGAACCCATTGTTCGTGGTTTATCTATGATGCTGCAGCGATCTGAACGTGGTCTAGCTGTGGAGCATCCTGCTGGGGTACAAATTGAGCTGGAGGTTTTAGAAGGACCCCATCCCGACGACAAGCGTCTCAAAATGAGGCGGATATCGGGTGATAGCTTACAGTATAACGAAATTTGTCGGGAACTCCTGAATGGGATCAACATATGAGACCTGCAAGAGTAAACAATGTGAGCTTTAAAAATGTTATGCTGTTGCCATAATCTTCCACTTCTGATGTGTGCTAGTCTATGGTGTACGGGACACTCCAATCTTCTTTCTCTGAAAGTGGGATGTTGCTAGTCAGTATACTGATTCATTCCCTTTCTAGAATTTATGCAGATCCTGAATGTCAAAGAGGGAGCTGCCTTAGTAAAACATATCCACCAACTTGCTCAGCCTGTATAGCGATATCTTTAGAAAGAAAAATTATTGTTGCACGTCGTTCTTTTCTTTCTTTCATCTGTTTTCATTTGATCAGTCCAACACAATTGTTGTATCTGCCAAAGACTAGAGTCAGCATATGTTAAGAGTATTGTGTTGTAATGACAATTGCCCACATTCCATGTCATGGTGTTTGAAGTTTTTTAATAATTAAACATATATATAGTAACTTATTACTAATTAATCAATAATCTAAATATTTGATACTATTAAAAACAATTTGTTTCTGTCCAAGGAAAAACTTAGGAATGTTTTAGCATTTGAATTATTTTTTATAGTTTTATGAGAAAAGGCTAGATAAAAAATAATAAAAATATGTTGTTTTGAGATTACTCTCTATTAATTTTAAAAAAAGATTCCATAAATTAGTGGTTAAAAAGGAATAACTTTTATGTAGTCTTGGAAAAATATGCATGTTTGTGATGTGGCATTTTGAAAATTTATATGTGAAGCAAAAATTTCCATTAATTCCTTAAAATTAGAATTTTATATTATTTTGATTATTGAACTTAAATTCCATTGAAAATTATTAGCATGTTTGTTAGTCATAATATTTAATTCTTTAAGCAATCAATATTGCAAAGGTTGACTATATGCACATGACAGTGTGGCGGTGTTTGCAGACATGACATATTAGGCAACAAAATAAATGAATAATAATAAAAAAAATTAAATTTTTGAAAAAGAGCAAGATTTCGACAAAGAATGAAAAGATATCATTAAATTGCTTCAAGCAGGAAGGGCATACATAAATAGCTAAGAATAAGAGTTCTTGAAGCCCTTTGCTGATTCGAGGGTTGAGACTGGTATTGTGTTTTGGAACAACATGATACATACTTTAAAACAATGCATTAACAAGCATAAAAGAAAGCATATTTTGTTGGTTGGGCAATCTAAAATAAGTATTTGAGGCCAACTTGAAAAGTGTGGGTTTGAGTCCCAAATTCAGTGAAAATCCATTATGGATGCAAAGCTTGGTGTAAGTTAAATCTGTGGCATTTTGGCAATTCCCATTCAAGTTTGGAAAATGAGCTGCCAGCCTGCACATTATTTTTATTATATAATGTTTCTAAATTACATAGCCTGTTCTCAGTTGGCTATTGCATAGTTATAAAATGACATGCTAATTCAGCAAATCAGTCAATAAAAGTAAATGTCTATTCTAGAATTATTTTGTAGCATTCGAAATTCCTTTGAGAATTTTTTTTAAAAAAATTCTTATAAAAATTTTTTTAAGATACTAAATTAAATCAGCAGAATTTGATCTATACGTATTTATTAATTTCATGACCATTGCAATAGAATTTTAAAATACCAGCATGCAGGCAGTGTGAAAAATCAAATTTTTTTCTTTGTTACAAAAATACAAATATTTAAAAAAATACATATACATTCAGTTTTTTTTTCTTCCATGCACTATATTTACCTTTAAATTTGGATAGATTATTGCATATAATTTTATTTATTTATTATTATTATTACAAATGTAATGCAGAGTAATAAATTAGGTAAAAAAGTGTAATATAGAACTGTCGGTTGTGACTGACTTTAAATTTTAATCGTAGCTGGATTTAGTAATATAAAATATTATTAAGTCTTGAGAGTCATGGAAAAACATAATCTGTGAGCAGCAATTACTTTTCTGGTGGCTCAACCTTTGTGAGTGTGCAATAGCTGTGTTGGACTACCTTCTGATCTGTGAGAAAGTTTGTGGAGCTGACGCATGTTACAGTCAACAGGACCAATGTGCAAGTGTATGGGGACTTGCTCAATGTATTTAAAAAAAGTGTTACGCCTTCCTCAGGGCATGTCAATGTGTACATGTACAATCAAGTATAAAGAGTGATGTTGGACAATGAGACTATTTGTATTATATGTAAATACATTGTATGTTACTGTTAAATTGCTATTGTGTCGCTTACACATGTATATTGTAAAGTGTGTGTTTTGTCTGTAACGTTTCAAAAATCTGTTGTAGATATAAAAGAAAATAACTATAAAGCATCATTGTGTTTAAATTCTCAAAGTCGCCTCGGTTCTTCGAAGACTCTGCGAAATTTTTGCATTTTTTAGTACCAAATAGAGATCTTCTCTCCAGCAAAAAAAGGGTTAGTACCGACTTTAACTCAATTAACTTAATGTAAAATTAGCATTTGAAATAGAATGTGCAATTTTTGCTTCCTATTTAAAAACAAATCACAATTTAAAAAATAAAAATAGGTTAATTGGAAATGGCACAGTGTATTTTTAATGTTTGTCGGTCACTATTCTTGAAGAAGTTAACATTTAGTAATGAACAATGCCTTGGAAAAATATATGTGGCTCAGTAACGCAACAGCAGTTATTCTAAATGTTCTATTGATTTTTTTAAAAAAAAATTTATTAGAGGTTTTAATTTGGGATGGATTTTTATGGGCTATTTTATTGCTTCTGTTTTAAAAACTTTGTTTCCATTTTATATTACTTCTTTTTCTATTTTATGTTTGATATCACTTTAAAAAAAAATCAGCCTTACTACATTTTTGAAATTGAAAATGTGTTATATAAGATTTCAAAGGAATTGCAAGACTTTGAAGCTGTTTAAGGAAGTTTTTTGTTTTTAAATATATAAATTTGTTTAATATTATGTTCAGTAATAAGAAATTTTATATTGGAAAGTGGTTACCATGCAATTTTATATAAAAAATTATTTCAGGTGAAAAATTGAAAATAATTTTATGATAAAAAAAAACAATTTTTTATTAGAGAGTGTAACTAAATTGATATGTGTAATTTTAAAAATATTTTGTTAAAAAATTATTTATGTGAAATTTTAATTATGTCTATTTTCTTTTTAGTTTGTAAGATTTTTAAGTTTCCTTTTTACTCATTAATGTTTATGTCTGAAAGAAAGATAATTTGAATGAAAAATAATCGGTGTGATAAATTCTATGAGATATTTTCAAGCTAAATGAAAAAAAATCTATATAAATGAAAATATTTTGCATAAATATATGCATGAAAATTGGATTTTCATTCCATTAGGGGAAAAATGAATTTTGACTCTATATAGAATATTTATTCTTGGAGAAAACTATTAGAATTTATATTTCTTCTTTCCCAAGTATAAAATGTTTGTGATTAATTCTATCTAAATTGTTACATCAAAGTGCAATTTTTAAAAAATTATGCTAACAATAAATAATTAATTTGTTAAATCTTTGTTCTGTATACACAAAATAATTTTAAATTAACTATTTAATAGAGTTAATATTTAAATTTCAGTATTTTATGCTAGATTGTTATATTCTATGATTATTCTGTTATCTTATAAAATATCTATATTTTGTCTGGTTTGCCTCAATATTGTTAACTTATCTATAAAATTCATGAATTGTTTGAAATTGTTATTTGTTAATTATGTTTACATTTCTATATTGCCTTGTTTTTAAAAATTATGTAAATTGACTTGTTAAATTAATAATTCGTTTATTGAACATTACATTTATCACTCATAATTAAGGAATATATATATATATATATATATCTAATTTATTTCTGTACTTGTTTAAGTATACTAAAGTCATAAAATTTAAGATCAATCTATTACTATGTAGAATTTCATAGATTTATTAATGTTCTTGTTGCTGCAGTGATACTAATTTCATTTTTGATCTTAAATGTAGAATTGCTTGTTCATTTAAAGCATTTTCTCTGTTTTTATTTATAAGCATATGTATATTATTGTTCATAAATTCTTAAACCATTTTTAAAAAATGACATTTGATTGATAAAGAGTTCAGAGATAAAAGAAAAGTCTTATTTGGAGCCATATAAAAATGAATTTAAAAAAAAGTATAGCACCAAAATATAGTGTCTACATTTTAAATATAATATGATGATTGATTTTTGATATGAATATGAAAAGTTTGTTTTAATAATTTGATTACAGATGAATAGAAGTGATTAATTTTTGGCTTCCCCCCCCTTTGTTATTCTTTTGTTACATGTTTCATTCATAACGTAATGTTTTGTTTTGCAATTTCATTAGTTATTATTCAGATTGTTGTAGAAAGGCACTTTATACAGGAAAAAAAAATATAAAGTTATATTTTTTAAAGTACAAATAAAGGCCTTTTCTATTTATTTATTGAAAATTTAAATTAATGAGTTTTTATATTTTTTATCCATTTTTTTTTTTATTTTAATCGTAATTACATGACAGTGAAATGAAAGGGATCATCTATGTGCAGTATTGGAAAGTTTCATAATCTGTATTGTCTAATCTGTTGATTATCGAACAATCTAGCATGGAAATTTATTTCTTTATCTATAAGAAATTTCATTAATAATTATGGTAACAAATGAAATGATAAAAGGATTCTTATTTATATAAATTAAATATATATATATATATTTTAACAAGGAAACTATATATTTAATTTTTTTCTGAATATATTATTTTTTTAGCTTAAAGCTTTTAATCAGAGAAAAAATTATAACATGTTGGCTGTCACTGTGAATCCTCGGTGATTCATGCTTATTATCTAATATGATCCCTTCTGTACTATAGTTAAGAAATTGCAGAGAAGTGGTCATCTAATTAGATAGAAGGTCCGAATCTCAGACTTGAGTCATGGCAGTGAACGTGTCAAACACATGAGAAAAATAATCAAATAATGACTTGCTTCATAATAATTTTTTATTCCTTATTAATTCTTCTCTAAATACTTATTACGTTTTAACCACTGTTATCATTTTGTAAAGGAAAAGATATTTATTATGCTAATGATATAGCTGTATGTGGTGCATTTATTTATTTCTAAACTGCTTTAAATTTGTACTTGTAATATGAGATATTACAATAGAATTTAGTGTGTGAACAAAATTACTTTACTGTATATACATAATTGTTATACACCAAAGTAATTCTTGTGTGTACCTAAATTTAATTGCAACTTTTATGAAACATTTTGAATTACAAAAGGTCTGAAATATTTTTTCTGCAAACTGTTGAACTTTTGAAATTAATTTTACTTTTTAAATTGAATTTGACCATTGTTGAACTCCAGTAGTTCTTTGGTAGCTTCAAATTTAATATATTAATCCACTGATATTGTGAAAAAGATTCTTTTCAAAACAAAAGGTTAGCATATTTTCTCTTTCAACACTGCATATGGATTATTCTTGAGCTCTATAAACATTCTGTTAACTGCCAGTGATGGATCTCGAATTATTTTGAGTGTTTAAGATCTCGATATAGGTTTTTGTAGAATTCATTATCATTCTCATTAGCCTTCTTATAGATGTTTATGCATCATGATTTATATATCTAAAAATTTATTTTTAGTGAAATATCTTTAATTCCACAAAATTCTTAGGAAATAAAAACTTGAAAACAATATTTGTGCCTTTATGAAGGGCAACCATGTTTTCTGTTATTTACTTTTATGTAAATTGTAACCCTGTGTGGGTTCTAATGCCTTTATTGTAAAGCAGATGTTGAATATGTTGCTTTACAATAATGAAATCAACCTATATGGTTTAAAGTTACTGTATCTCCCATCCTGCATTTTAAACATTTTGACTTTGTGTACTTAATTTAAGTGTTCAAAAGACAGCAGATATAAATGTTACCTACTTTATATTGTATTTAATATCTAATTTTATCAATACAGTAGACTCGTTTTGTAGCCCTGATGAACCCAAATGGACTTTTATAAAAGAAGGCCATTGTATGAACGAATATCTGTTATTCTTTAATATCTAAACTATATATAAATGACTATTTGAATGTTTTAAAACCATTAGTTCAAGTAATTATCATTGTTTAATACTGAAAGTAATTATTATTAATAATTACAAGTTTACTATTAAACAATAAAATTTTGATTCTGCAATTTTAAACTGGTGTCTAAATTTATAGAAGGATGAATCCCATCCTGTTATCTTGTATTGTTTTTTTTATCTCTTTTCCTCTTCATATATTTAAAATAGCTATTTTTAAATGTTGACACTTTTAATACAGTGTCTTTCTCATTATGAAATAGTGGAAACAAAGTAATTAAGTTGGGTATAGAAAAACATACTGAAAGTTCTTTTCACAGATTTAAGTTCACAATATAGATAAAATTGAAGTTCATAACCACATATTAAATATTGACATTAATGACAGAGTGCTTAGTATATAATTTCAGTTATTAAATAATATCAGTTTGTGTTTTCTGAAGAAAAAATTTTCTACTGATTGCTAACCAAATTAAACATTTTTACTAAAATCATTAGGTTTACTTCGGTACATTTCATTTTTTATACAGTTTTATTTCATTTGTTCCATGTTTGTAAAAATGGTATTTCGAATGGAATCGACTTTTCATGCACTTCCTGATGTGCTATAGCTTTGGAACTTTGCAGTCCTGCTTATTCTCGATGATAAATATATTTAAAAAAGATTTTCAAAGCTTAATTATCAGTTAATCACTTGTGGCACCACCTGGTAATGAATTTGAGAAAAATTTATTTAAAGAATCTATAATATTTATAATAATGAATTATAAATTAAAGAAAAAATGTAGCAGAAAATAATTAAAATAAAAATCAGTTTAAATAATGGAAATTTCAAAGAGAAAAGATTAATTAAGAGTTCCACTTTTATTCTAACCTTTATCCCCTTCCCCCATTAATAGTTACTTTTCATACAACCCTGAATGATATAATACAAACCTCGGTAAATATTCTTGCCTTATATTGAGAACCTGTTGCATAATATTCCTTACTAAAAGGTGAACACATAAATGACTTAAAAGTGTATAAATCTAATCGAATGAATACTTTGAATTATAATGCTGGGAGTATAATAAAACCTTAATTAACCATCATCGTTTGGACCAGGGGTGTGATGTATAACTGAATGGATGGATAACAGAAATCTCTCAACTCTATGAGCCCTATCCCGCCTCAAACTGCCCCATTCGATAGAGGCCAGGCTTGGGCAGTTTCGGGCGCCTGAGTGAATTTTACGGGAGAAAAGTGGTTCCTTTCTTTGTTGACAATTGATCGACCAAACTTGGGTGTCGTCCTCCTGGAATTTCTGTACAGAAAGGAAGGATTTTATTCTGTTTTTGTGAACAAAAATTTACTTCAGTTTTTGAGGTACTAGAATTCTCACTTTAGCCGGGTTCAGAGAGTTAACATATAATGTACAGCTCTGTGACTGAACTGCTGGCTTGGGACGAAAATTAAACTGCAGTCCTTTAGAAGTGAATAATACATACATGTTGTATTTAATTTTACAAAACGATCAATATAAACCTCAGGACACGAGTAGTAATATACAGAAATGATGGATTTGGTTTTTTTAGTTGATGATGAATAACGGAAACTGACAGTTAAATGAGTGATGGTTAATCGAATTTTTACTGTACGAAAAAAATGTTTTGCAATTGTTGGAAATTATTTTGAATTTAATCAATGTGGAGATATGACTGTTGAAAGAGCTAGAACATTTAAATAGTCATTATGTTGGAGAGTATATGTTGACTGTCTTTTGTATAGAGAGGCGCAGTTCATGGGTTACAGTTACAGCGAGTCTGTTGTATTTCTACAAATCTTTAATATTTCTTTTTATGTTACCAGTTCTTGCAAATGCAATCTATCTATTATGTCTCACCTATGTGAGTGATGTGATTTTCTTTGTTGTCGTACTGCAAAGTGATTTTTTTTTATATAACTCCATTGTAATTTGAAGTTTAGTGTTCTGAAAGGTTTATTGTCAACATATTGTACCTATTTCTTTAAGATAGTATATCAACGTTGTTTAATATCTAGACAGGCATGTGAGATACCCGAACTGAATTAGATAGAAAAAAATGTTTATTTTGGCCAAATCTAATTTCATCTCAAACGCGAACGAGACTTTCTTTTCTTTTGCAAGAATTATGTACATTGTTCTTCACATGTAATTCAAAAGTAAAATTATTTATTGGATATAGTATCTTTTTATTTTGTTGTTAATTATTTGTCATATTTGTTTTGTTTTGAAAGTCTTTTCTATTTTTGAATCAAATGAATTATAAAAAAATACGTTTTCTAAACTTATCTCGGAAACAATTTCTATGAGGGCCCATTTTAAATATTCATTTGTGATTATGATTGTCTATTTTTCTATACTTCAGCAGTCATGTTTATTCTGATTTGTACATTATTTAAGTGATTTTTGAAAATACTCATTTTTATTTTCATGAACTTCAATTCTGTACTGAATATTTCACTTCCAATGGTTTTAAAACTTCTGATTTTGTTCAATGTTATCGGCTGATGTTAACATCTGCTGATCATTGAATGGATGCCACTAGCTGAAATTGACTCTAAATAATGGTTGAATCGACATTTTTTTTTTTGGCTGATGGAGACATCAGATGATGTACTAAAACTGTGTATTCTAAAATTTCTTTCCTAGCTGTTGTTCAATAGGCCTGACGAAGAGTGATGTAGTAGAAAGCTTTATTATTGAAATGTTGTGCTTCCATAAGCAATGCGAGATGTCTCATTATTGGTAAGCTGAATAAAAGCTATATATTGTATAAAATACAGTCTCCTGTCTTGCTTCCTTTTGCATAAAACATCTACTGTTTGTGAAGGGAATTTATTAACTATTATATTATTATTATTATACAGATTTCTAATTTACATTGAGGGTTTTTTTATGTATAAAAACTTCGATATTTTTAAGTTCTAACGAAATTTGAGTCATTTTCCTTATTTCAAAAAAAATCTCCGTTTTTTAATAAAACTGAAATAATTAAATTTCTATTTCCGTTAGAAAATATTCCATTGTATGCTAATGAATCCTGCATATAAAATAACTTATAGCAGTAGAAATTTTCAGGATTTTTTTTTTTGTAGTTGCTCATTTATTGTATAAAAGACTTGTTGGTAATTCGAACAGCATTGCGCTTCAGCCTTTCTGGCTCAGACAATTTTTTTTTTTTTTTTTAAAAAAAAAAAAAAAACCACTTTAGAAATAGTTCTTATTTAAAACTTTTCATTTATTACAGATTAATAATTTTTTATTAACTAAAAATATTTAATTATTCAATTGGATCCAGATCAAATCATCATCTAGGTTCTATCAAATCCTTTCCACCCCAAATTAGTAGCAGAATTCTATAGAAAAGCGCATTACTCTAGTCATGCCAAATGGCATTATAGGCCCGGAAAGGATTAATTACACAGGTCTGCAATGAAAAAATTGTCTTAAAAATAATTAGTATTATTTATAATTCTTGGGATTTTAATTCATCGAAAAATAATTAAAAAGTTCCATCACATATAGATTTATCACAGGTCTAATATGTCAGAATTTTGTATATTTATGAGCAACGTAATATTATTTGTATACACGTAGTAAATATATTTAGAGATTTTAAATTAAGAATGATATTTTATAAATATAGAATATGATGGAAAATTTCTTATTAATTCCATATCTATTCCTGAAGCTATTTCAGCACAACTTGCACTATTAGCGTCGTTTTCATTCTCCCCTGATTAGGAGTATCTGACAATAATCCTGTTTCATTACGAATCTGTTTAACTCCTTGGTCGGCTTTGCGTGTTGTACGTTTGGCTCTTTTGTGCCCGTACGTTATTTCAATCCGCAATCAAGTCAATGTAATAATTAATTTTAAATAAAATCACCTGGTCACACTTAAATGTCTCAAGTATCCTTTACCATCTTTGATAGATTGAAATAATAAAAAAAGGGGTATCTAGTTAGGAGGTTAAATGGAAACATAAATTAAGGGGTTTATAATGTTTTACTTCCTAGAATTCACAGAAATTTTGTGCTCTGGACTACGAAGCTAGATTTTGGTATCTAATCTAAAAGAAATAACAAACATTCCATAAATTTAATAAAAAGCATGAAGTGTCCAAAGTCTCGAAGAAAACGCTTCGAGATTGCATTTTTTTTTTTGCACTATATCAAGTTTTTTCATTTCTTTGGAAGTAGCTTTGCAAATGTTACATTTTTGAGTTGATTTATTAAAAGCCAAAGCATTACATACTTGGCCATCTACCATTGTTTCATTGAATTTGGACTACAACTATTCATTTCTACTTTAGTTTCAGATAATATTACTTAAAAATTAAAAAAAAAATATTCCGTTTTGAGGGAAAAAATAAATGGTCGTTTTAAGCATAACTCGCATAGCTTGTCTGCGTATATCCAATGGTTACATACTGGTCAAATAGCGATTTTTAAAGACAAGTTTGTATTAAACAGCATTCACCTAGAAAGTAATGTTTTAAATATACAATAATACCAAATGAAGAAAAATGTTGCTTTTTCGTTAATTCTTTAATATTTTCTTAAACATACACAGGGTATCAAAATACAACTCTTACTGTTAACATCATATAAATTTAACATTATTAACAACATATATCCTTGATACATCCACTACTCGTTTGACCTTCGCCGTTTTTTATTTGAAGATTTCAACTGCAACTGAAAGAAGAAAAAATAAAACATGTTTCTTTTTATAAAGTAATAAGAGAAATTAAGCCGCAAACTTATGAAAATAACGTCAAGAAATTAAAAATACTTAACAGGTAATTAATAATAACATATCTCACGAAAGTAAGTTCGAAAACCTAGGGCGTGGTGGGGAAACTTTCTGCACTGAAAGGCCTCATTAGACTTCGGCAGTTGGGCAAAAGGCAGCACGAGCAGAATCTCGAAGGTTATTGCTCTGCAGTCATTATTTTATTACAGATAAGTGTAGTATTTCAATTCAAATTCTAAAAAACTGGTAAGGCCGCATAAGAAACTCAAAAAGGCCGCATGCGTACTTCAGGCAGAAGGTTCCCTACCCCTGGCCTAGGGCAAAGGATCCACTTAAATGGAAAAAGAAATTGGCACTTCTTATAACAATAACACAGGACAAATGTCTATCAAAGAATTAAAGCAAGTGACTCAGAAATCATGAAATGAGATAAAGAGGAGCACCTCTAAATTGATATAAAATTACACCATTGGTGAAATATCTATTCTTGTAAAGAAACATAGAAGCAAGAAAATAAATTATAATAATATTTATGATTAATTTAGCATTTTTTAATGCAAGTTAGGAATTTTAAATTGAGTTATTCAAATATAAATTAACAAATGTTTTGGAACAGCAGAAAAATTCGATTCAAAATAGCTAATTAAATAGCCAGTGTCAGTACTTTAAAGACTTCTAAATGTGCTATTAATGCTTCTAAAGGTGGTAGTACTTTTAGACTGAAATGTAAGAATTCTCTCATAAATAAATCTATGTAAATAAAAGTGAAATGCATTAATAATTTGTACGCTCATATTTTACAACAAAATACAATGAAGCATAAGAAAGGTTTCATGACAGTTAATTAAATAGTTCATTTTTTTTTTAAATTTAAGAGCTAACAAATTATTCACTGTGCCACCAATCATCCACAGCTGTTCATAACTATAGCCTTTGTGATGTTATAAGTATTTCAAATTTTGTTCTAAAATATGAAGCATTATCACAAACGTAGCTATTCTCGCCCTGCCTAAGCATCCGGGTCACTTAAAGGACAATCGCTGCCACAGCTCGGATGCTGAGGTCAGAGTGCTAATGTCCGGTCACGGCCCAACCCTTCCAGAAGGAGGAACGTATCATCACCGTTGGGGGGGGGATAACTCGCACCCCATCTTTGCAGTACTTCCAGGAGAAGAGAGAACCTGCTTACTTATCCGGCGGCTTCTCATCTACGTACTCATAGTGCTCCTTCCCCGGGGGAGAAATATGCAGAATAAGGACAGTTTCAGTGAAACTCTTTTAACAATTCATTAAATCGTTCATTTTTGTTAATAAAAAACATGAAAATATTTTCATTCCTAGCAACGCCGTGCATATGAGTTATTACGTTACAATAATATTTCAAATATTTACATTAAACTGCTGCAAGTGTTTTTGAGAGAAATATAAAAAACAAATGTGAAAAATGGAAAAAGCCGGCCATTTAGAGGCTCATTTGGACCAAAATATCCTAATTCCAATGTAGAGTATAAAGAGAATCAAATGAAATTAGATTAGCAATTAAAACAAATTTACAAATAAATTGAAGCATACACTGCAAAATTTAAACAATGTTTAGTCAGCAATTAAGTAAGTTAAGTAAAGAATGTTGATGTCTAAATTCCAGTATGTTTCAATAAGTCGTATGTGCTGAGTATACAGTTTTCAAATACATTGCTAGTAAATGCTAGTTAAAATTTAAATGCAAATTTAACCTGTTTGGTCCGTGGGGGCTCATCATCCTCCGAATTTGAACTGTCGTCTCCTTCGTGAGGTAGGGAAATTCCACTCATAGAGGAACCTTGATTTACTTCTTCCGTTCCAATAACTGCTGGTCCGCTTTGCTGAATGGGAGGAGGTACAAATCCACTAGTCGATTCTCCTCCGCTAACTTCTATAAAATATACAAGCTTTGTTAAACAAACAGAAAAATTTTAGGCTTTCAGGAAAAGAGTACGAATTACTTAATTAAATGAATTAAAAAAAGTATGTTGGTTAAATTTTGAAGTCAAAAGCTATTAAGTATTTAAACAACTTGCACATAATAATTCCAAAATTACTCTTGAACAATCTAATTTTCGCTCTTAGTAAAGAGAAAAAAGGTAAACTACTCAGATGGAGCTTTATATTTGTATGTAGCATGTACAAAAGAAAATATTTTAAATATTTAATGTATCTATTGATATTCATAGCTTTTAAGATGTTTGGTAATGACACTGAAGATAAACAGTTAAAATTTGAAAAGTTGATTCTATAATCAACAACTAATAACAGTTTTTCAGTTTCGCTAAAACACTTAAATAATCCTCTAATTTATCTAAATCTGAAATTATAACCAATACAATTCTCATAAGGTTTAATAAAAAATCATACAAAGCGTTATATGCAAACATAAATATCTATTCATATATTCATGAACTTTTGAATGAAGGATGGTATTGTGTTCTAGGGACCATGATTTGTGAAGATCTTAGAAATTTCCACGAATGTGAATCACTGAAATATGTAGTATTGTTACACAGAATATACCTAAAAACTTTAATATAATTTAGGTAAAAATTATATATACAAATTTAAAATTGTAGGAAATAAGCTAGCAAAATTATATATTGATAAAAAATGCATTCATAATGGTTAAGATTAAAAATAAAATTGCTGTTTTACCCAGGACAGATGGAACTCCCAGTGAAGAATCACCCTCTCTAAGAGTTGAATCATCTTCAGAAGATTCATCAGCAGAAGATGAGCCTGTGTCGGTCTCTTTCCATATTTTAGCTTTTATGATTTTGTGACCGACACACTGGTTGTCCAATCTCTTTCTAGCCCTAAAATAGAAAAAGATAAACATTTTTAAATTCAGGCTTTTAACATTTGGTTGTAAATACTCATAAATAACCTCAAGAAAAAGAAATAAATGGCAAATTTTCAATGCAATGGATACTATACTATTACTATTCAGTTAAACTTTTCTAAAATATTCTTTCTGCTGATGCAACATAAGCGTCATCTCAATATTAATGCTGAAGTTCAAAAAATAATGACAACAGAGATTTTTCTCACCCCAAATGAAATAACCAACTATTTAGTACAAAATCTTTAGCACTCGTTTAAATCTTCTTTCTAATCCTTCTGATCTGAATCAGATCAGATCCATGAGGTCGTTCGCCTTCACCACCTCCAACAGGAAATCCGGTCGCTTAAGAGGTCAGAAATAATAGGCGAACCAAGCATGGTCAAGAGGAGAAATGAGCGGCTTCAATTGGTACCAAGTACCTTGAGCACCCGAAGGTAGAAATCTGACTTTGCTCCAGTGCCTGCCAAGCATTAGCTGAGCATAATGGAATGGCCTTCACGCCTAGGGTGGCCCTACCAGGAGAATAAACTCCCGACGTACTTCACCCATTCCGCCCAGTGTCACTCCCCCGCCACGTTGAGGCTGCAAGTCAGGACTTGGGGGAGATTTATGTCTAACACCATAAATGATACAAAGAAAAAGGGAACAAAATGTATAAACATGCACAATACTTTCCAGAAGGAAAAGGAACAAAAAATTTAGAAAAACATAGCAAAATTACTTTCATTAAATAAACAAAATTAGATCACAGAAATTCAATCACTTTACATACCTCGCAGCAGTTTGAATACCGGAAAACTTTAAGATTGCTCTATTGCCTTCCCAGGGCGCGATCTTCCCGCCCAAATTTTCCGTCAGATTAAGGAGCGTGCGTTCAATTGCGTTTTTGGATAGATCGCTCGGCAGGGATGACACAATTACATCAACTGGAACTTTAGGCTGGTAGAAGAAAAACTCTCATTACAAATAATTTCGGAGATAATTTTGAAAATCAAAATAAACATCTTATAAACTAAGCCTCCTTTCAGAGGGCTTCCTTACCAATTGATTTTTCCTTGGAGGAAGGTCTTCTGTAAATATGCTCCATGCAAAATGTTGATCTGCGATTTCGAGCAGAAATTCGCTGGCTTTGTTGTGGACGATAAAAATCTTGATCCTTTTACTGTTTTTGAAGTTTGACAAAAGAGGAGCAAAATTTATGTCACCTGTAAAAAAATTAAATATAAATGCTAAAGTATATATACTTCGGTATAATACTTACGCACTTTCATACATGTTAAAATGAAAGAAAAAATATGATAGGCAATTTTGTGATTGCCTCTCATATTTTGCATAAAGAGATACATACAGTTATGTTTAAATTCAGTCAGTTAATAAGCTATCATTCAAAACTGAACTTTATATTAAATAACTGACAGTAAACAAAAAGTAAGTCTTGACAGTTCTGGTAGTTATAGTTTCTACTCTCAGAACAAAACATTCAATCTCTTGCTCTTTATGCATTAGCTGCAGCAGGTATCTACAGAAATTTCAAAATATATTTTTCAATTCTTAAGAGGAAATTTTAATGTAATTTATATTTAAAATGTGTAACGTGCTATAAAAACCACTAAGCAAAATAATATATATAAATATATTTCATTTCTAAATTTTTACAAAACCCCCATTCGACATAAATAAAAGAGAATCTCTCTCTGTAACTGAATTTCTGAATGGCAATCCAAAACTTCTATACAGAAATTAAAGACAATCATAACCGACAAATTTCAAGTAGACAACAGTATCAATAACAATTTCCGAATTTTTTTTATTTCCTTCTATTATGAAAGTATTATATATATATAAACTTTGTCGAATAGAACCTTCACTTAAAAAATATCTTGACTGGGCTTCACTTAAACCTTCACTTAAAAATATCTTCATTAGCATGTTGTGCTGGCAGACATCAATACATCATCTCCTTTACTGACATTTTGATTTTGTTTTGTCTCATAAGCATGTAAATAGAAAATTGACATTTCACATAACTTGTAACTGTTACACAGATGCATTACTTCATATTTAACATGATACATTAAAATTAAGAAGGTAAATCCTTCAATAAATTACAAACCAAGGGAACCTCAAATATTTCTGAACAGAAAAATAAAAGACATTTTTAACAGAAATAAATAAATAAAACTAACAAAATAGATAATTAGCAACTCTTGTGAAATTTACCATTTTTTCACTTTAATAGATTGGAACAAGAAACAAATAAATAAATTCGACTATAAGTAATATAATTAATTAGAGAACAATTATTTTTTAAATAAAATTTTATATTACTTGATAGCAATACAATTGTTGCAGGACTTGCTATGGTATCCACAAAATTCTTCATACACATCTTTAATTTTTCATCAATGGAATTCTTTGCTGAGGCTAGAATATGAACAATTTTCAACTAAACAAATCGGAAACACAATTTAAAAATGAACAGCAATCCAATCACAGGTAAGAATTAGTTGAATGAATTACAAATAATGAACAGAATGTTTTACAGTTGGACCTCTATTTAACGAAGTCGTTAAATCCCGAAAAAAAAGTTCGTTATATGGAAAATTCGTTAAATAGAGATTCACATTTTAAAATACTTTAAACTACACAAAACGGATTTTAAATTCATATACACCAAATATTATTAAAAAAGTAATTAATCACACCTTTATTTTGTAAATTAACATATTTGTTTTATATATTTTACCCATCAAAAAGAAATCTGCAAGGAAAACAAGAATAAAACAAAACATTGTCCGTGAATACACTGTAGTTTCAATTAAAAAAATAATTTTATGTTAAAATTAATGAATTTTAACATTTCATCATACGAAGGCTTGTTGATTTCTGCATCATGATCATTTCTATCTTCATCATCTTCGTCTTCATTGCAATTCAATGCTGTATTGTTTTTATTTTTCACACTGTCCACTTCAAAACTGCCTCATCCACATCTTCATAGACACATGCTTTTAAACGTTTTGAACAAGAATTCGATGATTCATAATTTTGTATCACGATTTTTTTTATTATGGTTAATAAGCTGTTTGGAGGAATACCAAATTTTAAAGCAATATCCTTTTTTTTCACGCCTTTATTCACCTCATGAAGAATTAAATTTTTTTCTCACTTTCGCTTTGACATTTTACAGCTTCAAGGTCATTGATCACCATAAAATGTGTTAAAAGAAAGAATAAGTTTGAAATGTGTAGAAATATTTTGCGAAATAGGGAGAAAAAAAAATATTGGATCACAAGAAAAAGTTGGTTAATTAGAGAAT
Source organism: Araneus ventricosus (assembly GCA_013235015.1). Classification (NCBI taxonomy): domain Eukaryota; kingdom Metazoa; phylum Arthropoda; class Arachnida; order Araneae; family Araneidae; genus Araneus; species Araneus ventricosus. The sequence goes on along the minus strand of BGPR01001000.1, from coordinate 3,889 downwards.
GCACTTCGCTATTTGGAGGTTATTTTACGAAGAAATTCGCAAAATGTTCTTGGTTCCAAGGAAAAGTTCGCAAAATAGAGGTTCGTTAAATAGAGGTCCGACTGTATATATTTTTAAACTTGTCGTCTATACTTATAAAAGAAAATGTTTGTGTTTGTGCGATGTCCAGACGAATCTATCGCATTTACAGTGATGGAATTTGGCACACAAGTTGAATCTTATATGTATAGCTTGGCATTCATGGTTCCTTTAACGAAGTAATTTTAAACTATGAATTGTGATATACATTTTTTTGAACTAGCCAAGGACCTGTTCTGTTCATTGTCTACATGAACTTCCTACTGGAGTCATACAACTGTCCATATCGTCTAACAACTAATTGCACGTTGTCGACTCCAACTTAATTTCTTATTCCTCACGCAAAATGTAATTTGATTTCAACATTAAACTGACGCGACACATTTTAGGTTCAATTGAGTGTTAGCTTTAATAAAACATGTTAATAAAAAGAATTAAAGCTCATTATCATTCAGCTTCCTAATATATTCGCTATCTTCGTTAATATATTTCACAGAAAAAATCGACAACAACGGAAGAGAAATGTGCAATTAAATATATGTTTAAGCAATGAAAACGGTTTCAGTTTCATCGCAACAATAAATACTTAAAAAATTAATCGAGGAAAAAAATTGTTCTGCAACTTAATTGATATCATCTGTACTAATAATAAAGGAGAATGTGTGTTGGCGCTCTGCAGTGTAGACATCTGGGGCTAGAGTTACGAAATTAAGTACAAACATACTTTGAAAGGTTGGGAGTGGGCGAAAAATGGGAATGGAATATTTCACATTCGCTCGCACAAACGTGCACTTATATTCACGCATATTCTCGTTTATTATTAGTATATACGCTTTAAATTTCTAAAGGGTTACATAAAAATATTTTACTTGAGCCTCATTGAGGTCATCAATGACGTCCTGTTTTTCTTGCAGAACGTCACACACCACGGTGAACTCTACTTCGTGATGGTCGTGTAGAAACATGGCCCTTAGCTTCTGTACTAAGTGGAATCCAGATTTTTTTTTTAGGGACTCTCAGGTTTTCGAAATCCCAAAAAAATGCTAACGGTGGACCAAAACTTGAAGTCTTGCAGCCGGTAGGAAGCTGCTTTTTAAAACTCTCTACAAAGAAAAGAAAAAAAAAAATCCTTTTTACGAAATTTTTTAATAAATATTTTTTTCTTTATTACGTTTAATAAAGGAAACTTATTCAGTTAAAAAGGAGAAATGAGTTCATAAACCACCAACTTATATTTATGAACTAATAATAAATTTGACAATAAACTGAGAACCATTTTATATTTCTTCAAAATTTGGAGCTTGAATGGACAAAATCAACTCCTTTATCTTAAAGGACAGGATGATATAATTTAATAACAATATGTTGTATATATGTGTTTTTCCAGCATAAGAAACTATAACAACTCTTCTACACGCCAACAGATGGCGTCGCTTAAACTCCGGTCTGAACTCTGGACTCATACTTCTACTTTAACTTCCTTGTAACTCTGCTTAATTGTATCTGCATTCTGTTCCTTGCGTGTGTATGTGCTGTGATGTGCTTCGCTTAATAAATTTCATTATCTCTCAAAAGGCAGCGCGCTGTAAAAAAAATTACTGTAAATTTACAGTAAAAAGTACTGGCAATCAGGGTGCCAGCACTTTTTACTGTAAAATTCCATTTTTACTGTAAAATTTTACAGTAGAAAAAAAATTAAAGTTTACTGTAAATTTTACAGTAACATTAACCGATTAACAGTAAATTTTATCACAAATTCTAAGGTAATATGTATTGCTATTTTTACAGGAACTTTTACTACAATTATAGGTTTCTACTGCATAGCATACAGCACTTTTAAGTGTAAATTTTACATTAATATATACTTAACCACAGTCTACTTTACAGTAACATTTATTGAAACACAGTAAATTTTACAGTAACATTTATTGAAACACAGTAAATTTTACAGTAACATTTA